>VWPU01008790.1:0-50671 GCA_013398955.1 Callaeas wilsoni
CCAAACAAAAAAATACACCCAAACACAACAGTTTGCCTAAAACAATTGCCTAGTTTTGTCTTCAGCTACTAAATCTAATGATCTGTTAATTACACTAAAGGAGCTTTCTTCCAATCATCCTACATAACACAGAAATAAATGTAAATAATCACACACTTTACCTTGGCTCTTTAGTTTCATTAAGTTATGCTAGCCAGAGCTACAGTCATTCTCTGGCTATCTTATTATCTTTACAGCTTGGCCAGTGTTGTTTTTAAAAACAGTCCTCAGAACAGGACATAATATTCCTGTAATTGTCCCTCTAATGCTATATAGCAATAATAACATAACCCTGCTAAGCTACCCAAAGATAGCATTTACTCCATAAGCCACTGCACTCCACTGCAATTTCATGCTCAACTGGTAATACATCAGAGCTACAAATCATTTTCTGAGTCAATGCTTTCCAAAATACAGCCTCCTATCCTGAGTGACCTACATTCATAGCTCCTAGCTGTGACTTTCCACTGAGCCACGGTGAAACGTGTTGCTCAAATGAATGTAGCCTACGACATGATCAAATTCGGTTTCAAGAAGGGACTCTCTTCATTTGATACAAATTACTTCAGTATGTGTAGCATTTCCCTACTAAGGAAGATTTCAGTAGCATCATGTCACAAAGACATGCATAATTGCCCTTCTACCCCCCAAAAAAGCACCACAAACCCACAACCCAACATTGTTTCCTGATGAGGTCTGGCACTTATTTTTGGTGGGTGCAACTGAAATCAGTTTTATGTATTATATCAGGCCCGTGACACTGCTACTCTAATCATCACCATGCAGAAGCAAGACAAATGCCTTGAAGCTTGCATATATTTATGACAATTAGTGTCAGCCAAACACAATTTGAGATAAATCTGGCAGAATGTATCTACGTAACATCTCATTGAGTGGTATGGATCATGGCACCACCCTTTAATTCTACATCAGTCACACCTTTACATCATGCAGCTGCTCAGTGTGTTCCTTTATGATCAATGCCAATGAAGACCATCTCACTGACCTTTAACAATAGCACAGTACTTTTTTCCTGCACCTTCCCTAAAACCATAAGCATCATTCAACACCTGTTCCTTCTTTGGTCAATTCTCTGAAAACTCAGTGGGTAGCTATCAAACCCCACACATTCAGCTATTTTAGAAGCTTTTGAAGTGGACAATTGATGTTCTGCATGGTTATCAAAAACTTTTTAGCAATATTAAAAAGTCCGAAGACAAATATTATTTTCAGTATGCAAGAGAAGTATTTGACAACAACTACGCTTGCCTACATGCACATCTGTAATATTGATTTGTAATTCTTTCCACACATTTCTAGAACTGTCCTCTTTGCCTTTAAAGATGCTAACCACAATTTCTCTTATTAGATTCAACTTCTGCTAAGAGTACCTTTCACGACTGCCAATTTACAGCTATCAGTTTCTCACTTTCCCTGCCACTCCTTAGGTCCTGTTACCCATACATATACTTCTATTGCACTAGACAATTTTACCAGGGACAGAAGTGCTGCAGCACCACCATTAGCTCCATTTTATGCAGCACCTACTTGCAGCTATGAGACATAAAAACAGTGTCTCTCCTCCCTTAACGAATCCAAATCAGCCAGAGTTGTTCTTATTTTTCACTTTAGCGGATTCCTTTGAAACTTACTGGTTTGGGATCACTCAAATATTAATTACCTCTAGAACGGTTTCTTTCTTTTCCTTTGCTACCTCTTGTTCAAAATAGCATATCAACACTAATCCCCAGTACTAAAAAATTCAGACACTATAATATCCGATCATTTCTGTAGCACAGGAAGAGATATTAGGTTCATTCAACTGCAAATTAAAACTTCTAAAGAAGCACCTGCACAGATATTTGCATTTCAGACACGTATTGTCTACATCACAGGCATTCAAGGAGATAAACCATTATTGGCTATGAAAATCAGTATTTCCTCTATACACACACACGCACACTTTGAAAACACACTGTAGACATGATTAATAGCTAAGCTTTTCGCCAACTACCAAGCACAGCGCCATTTTTACCGCTGCTCTCTGCCTCCAACCACAACCTTGTAGCAAGTTTTAATGTCTTTGAAACCCATTACGGTGAAAGTGCCCTGTATTTTCAAAGTGAACGTGACCCTCCAAGAAAAGAAATTTTTTTAAAAACTCAAACCAAGCAAAAAACTACACTAATGTTTTGAATACACCTTCTTCAGTCAAATATGACTTATTATTCCATAAAACATTGAGGTCAATTTGGCACAAGCTACTTTGCTCCTGTTTCCTTGAGAGTGCCGGCTGCTGCTCAGAGAGCGAGGCGTGCCTGCCCACAGCCTGGGGGTGTCCCCTCTGCACCTCGAGTGCCCGGCGCAGCTCCTGCACCTGCTCTGACCGCGCTCCCCTCTCAACTCTGCCCGCTTCAGGTGCCCCTTAGCTCCTCCGAGCAGCTACCGAGCAGCCGGGCCACCCTACGGGGGTTGTTTCAGAAGAACGGCTTAGTCCTTCCCGGGCCAGAAAGAACAAGGAGGCAGGGCGTGACAGCCGCCGCTCCTGTCGATGCGTGCGGTTAAAACCAAGCAGAAGCACCTATTTCACAGAAAAGCTCTTAAGAACACAGAAGTACCAGCCCAGCAACTGCCCCGCTCGGCCTCCGGCCGGGTACCTCGGCGGGCTCCCGCGCACAGCGCAGCCGCCGCTGCAGCCCCAGCACGCTCCGCGCGGCGCTCCGCCCCTTCTCGGCCATGGCTCCGCCGCTCCGCCCCTTCTCCGCCTCGGCACCGGCACCGCCACCGGCGCCGCTCCGCCATCCTCCGCCCTTCTTGTAGCCGCGCGCGCTGTGCCATTGGCCGTTCGTGCCGGCCGGGCTGGTTGTTCGCTAGCCAGCTAGGAGCAATAACCGCGCGGACTGTGTGGAGCTCGGCGCAGCCCCGCTGGACTCCATCGAACGCACAGCGCGGTGCCGAGCCCGTGGAGATGAGTCAGGGAGCGGCCTGCCCAGGGAACGCCGTGGCGAGCGCTGAGCCCCTGCCAGGGCGGGCCCGTCAGGGCGGCCGTGCCGGCCTCGGGAGCAGCCCCGAGCGGTCCCTGTCCCGCCTGCGCCAGGTGGGACACGGATGGTGTCACTTGCTGGTGCTCACCTGTTCTGTTGCCTGCAGTCACCCCGGTGCCTGTGCATGGCAGCGAGGCTGCCCTGTGGAAGGCTGCCTTGGGCTGGGGTAGCGAGGCCAAGCCATGAAGCCGCGGCTGGCGCCCGCAGGCAGCCCACTGCAGTCCTGGCTCGGGCTGAAGGGGACATGCTTTTCATCCTTTTCTTTAGCTCCTGCCTTATTTACAGCCTGATGCCTAATGCTTCTTTTTTTACCTTTTTTTTTCCTTTTTTCTTTTTTTTCTTTTTCTTTTAGGGGGCTGAGCACTTCAGGGCCCCGCTGTTTTCAGCAGGGCTCTCCCATGGATTACCC
This sequence comes from Callaeas wilsoni, assembly GCA_013398955.1. NCBI lineage: Eukaryota > Metazoa > Chordata > Aves > Passeriformes > Callaeidae > Callaeas > Callaeas wilsoni. Next base: position 3,493 of record VWPU01008790.1, read on the forward strand.
GAAAAGCTTATGGCAGGGAGTGAGTCTCTGCTGCTGTGTGAGCTGCGCATCTGAAACGAGATCTCTGCCATGGAGCTTGCCGGAGCTGAGCCTGTGCTTGTAAGGCTCCCAAGCTGAATGAGTCCCTCCTAAAAAAATCTGTGTGTTTGCAGAATTTCCTGTGAAGTTACTATAGATGTAATGAAAATAGGTACACAGAATGCCTTTCACTCTTTAAAGTGCTGTTTGGGGGAAGTGTTAAAAAAGTGCATCCAGTCTGAACTACAACGGAATTTTAAGTAGGCAAAAGTCTGGTCACGTTAGGATTGCTGGTCTTGCAAAATAGATCTTATTACAGCTTGGCAAACTTTGTAGCAAATTCATCAGCAGAGAAACCAAAATAGTTGATAGGGCAATACAGTAGGTAGAGCACTCGGGTTGGAAATGGAAAAAATAAATCCAGGTCGCTGATGCTGACTGTCTCTCCAGCTACCATACTCATGTTTTTATTTTACAGAAATAATTAACTCATCTTCACAGTTTGTAGAGACTTCACCAACCCTACCTTAAAACAGGGCATTCACAACTAGTTACTCTTCAGTTTTCTGGCCCAAATAGTATTATTTATACAAAGTGACATTTACGCAGAAGAAATCCTCAGGGAAATTCAGCCCACACCAGCATTATGATTAAAGTCATTATTGAGTAGGGAAGTTGAGGATCAGATTGTCATATGGATTATATGATTGAAGCTGGAATTTCCATATGTTGTTTGAAAGCCTAATTATCAAACCTACTGGATTTCTGGGGATGAGGAAGATGTTCTTGCTGCCCAGTTATTCTGAAAGCTCATGATTTCATGACAGTGAAGACAATATTTAAAATCTCAAAAGTTTTCCTTCCTAGAACAAGAAAAATATTTTTAGCACAGATCTAACTGAAACATTTTTTGTATTGCTTGTCATAACTGTCAAGAGGAAAGAATTCCAAGTTTACTCAGTCCTTCAAAACTGCAACCAATGCTGATTATTACGAGGATTTGTTTGTTTGGCATTGATGCATGACTCCTCTTAAGAAGAAGTGAGCTTGACATACACACAAGTATAGCTCCAAAAATTGCTCTGACACTACAAGCTCAAGGGGTGTGTTGTGGCGTCAGCTCTGCTCCAAGGCTTGCAAACTCTTCTCACCCTTAAGGACCTCTCTGTGCCCTAGTGCCAGTGCTTAGTGAGTTTCCAAGGGAAGATTGAAACCAGAAAGAAGAACAGGCTTTGTTTGAGCTCAGGAGAAGAGCCTGGTGAGAATTTCAGGGAATGGATCGCTGTGAGAAGCTTGACTGGGTGAAACTAGGCAAGGAAATGGGAGCAAATGATCGAGTACAGGGGCCGGTCTGAGTGACCCACTGGGGCTGGGTGTCTTGCTGAACACAGTTCCTCAGAGTCACCTCTGTGAAATCAAGCCCTGTGCATTTGTTCCTAACAATGTTGTTTTTACATTTATTCAGCAGCTTAAAAAAAACCACATTTCTTTTCCATCTCTTTTTTGAAAAGAGTGCAGTTCCCACTGAAATTCAGTATGCTTTCATAGTTACCTCCGGTCTACATAAGGAGTTTCACCCTTCCTAAAGGCATTACTGGTGTGATTACTCAATACATTCAGAGTAGTGCATTTGAAGATATTTTTCATAAGGCTTTATCATAGAGAATTAAATTTGGGCTTCGAAGGTGTGTGGTATTTGGCTGAGCATACACAAAGTGATCTGAGCAAACAAAAGAGTCATGATCTAGAGCCGAGCCTGAGTTTTGTTAACATCTTCAGTTGAACAAGGTATATCTCCACACGGCCGTGGCTGGGACACTTGATTTCCACCAACAAATCTGAGCATGTTGACTTCAAACAAAAGGCTTTCCATTTCCAGAAAGAGTGCAGTAATGATTGTGCATGAATTAGAAAAGATGGTTATAATTGCCTAAAGGCCTGTCTTTGCTGACAAAAGAACTTTCCCTGTTGTTGATTCTGAACCATGCACATGGAGCAAATAATTACAATTGGTTTTGTTCATTAGGCTGAGAACAAATCTCTTGAAATGTTTCCACATTTTACCCCTAAAATGTTAAAATGTTACTTCATGACCTGCTACTGCTGCATGAATTGATAGTATTGTCCTTAGTCACTCATATAGACCAATTGATTATGAAGAAAATTAAATATTTTTTCCCCAAGATTCACTCATACCTAAACAGATACATCTTGAGAGGCTGAAGGTACTTTAAAAAATGTATTATTCCTTCTTGAAAGTGAGAAGATAATAATCTGATTGCAAGGACTTCAGTCAGTATAAAAACGTTTTATAGTAATTAATTTCTATGCCACTTGAAAGGAAATAATCAGAAAGAACATGCCATTTTCAAGATATGAGAGAAACAATGTTGAGTATCTGAAAATTAAAAAGCATGTTAAATCAAAGTTTGATTTTTGAAACTGTATGATTTGTATTATGTAAATTAGATATATGTATGATCTGCATTATGCAAATATATAATGATATTTGATCCTGGCATTGGTTACTTCTAAAAGATTTTATTGTGTGCTAGTTAATGCAAAATGAGAAAGACTACTGCCAAGACCAGGTTTTGTGCCACACAGTATCCAAGTATGCCATCAGTTGTCATCTGATCTTGAAGACCAAGTAACTAAAGATTTTGTGGGTCTTGTCTTAACACAGAAGCAAAGTTTCAGAAGTATGTGAGATGTTTGACTTTGTCAGTTTTAGTACACTGAGATGTTGACTCAATTCCCACAAGATGGTTATCTCTATACTGCCCAGCTCAAAGCACGTTCAGTATTTTCTGGAAATTAAAACTTTGTTTTGTCTTTTTAGTAAGGATGCTTCTACATGGTTGCTTCTGTTGTTTTTTCAACAGTGAACATAAGGATGTTGGAAACACATTCACAGAGACTGAATAAGAATTAAATTTATTTTACAATGTGCTATTAAATTTTAAATATATGAAAATTAGAATAATATTTTATTTTCTACATATCATGATAGTGTGTTTGTTCTGGAGGACAGGTGTCTCCTTTATAAAAAAAACCCAACTAACTGAAAAATAACGAAAAAAATAATCTTTCTCTGAAAAAAGTTGGCCTTTTAGGGCATCTTAGAATTATGAAAATTGATAGAAGTCTGGGCATGAGCTGTTAGAAAAGGGAACACTAAGTAACTATGGTTCACTGATATGATATATGTTTGGTAGTACTGTTTTAGAAATGTGTTTGTTCTACCTACAAGACCTAATATTTTACAAGTTCTTAAAGCTCATGGAGCACAGTGCAAAATAAATTCTTTGCATAAAAATCATTATAATTAATCCTGTTAATGCGAAGCTTCAAAATCTTAAAGATCGTTGTTGATGTAAGTAATTTTATAATTAGATTAAACTGGTAAATTAAAATATATTGAGATGTGTTAAGATGATGATCGATGTCATGCGACATAAAATTAATGCTATAGTTAATTGTATTTTTGAGGCAGTAGGAATCTACATGTGAGGGAAAAAAAGACATAGTAGTTGGAGACTCCCTTTTTACAGGATATCACAAGGAAAAGATGGGGGGATGGGTACAAATTACTCCTGGGGAGATTATGATTTGACACAAGAGGAAAATTTTTCACGAGAACAATCAGCCATTGAAACAATCTCCCCAGGGAAGTGAAGTAAGTGGTGGATTCCACAAGGTTGGACGCTTTTAGGATTTACCTGAAGAGGGTGCTGTACCGTCTTGTCAGGACAATGCTTTTGCCGAGAAAAGTAGGACCAGGTGATCCTTGGCAACCTGGTATTCCATGATTCTATGAAAATAAAACTTTGTCCTTAATTTTTCATAGCTGAGGCCCTATTTTTCAAAAGAAAACCTGGTTACCTTGTTACTGTTGGGAGGGCTGAGCCTTATGTCTCTCTCCTTCATTCACATTTCACGCATTTGACTGACTCTGATTTCCTGTTCTGTTTTTTCATTTTTACCTTGTGATGTTTTGTAGCTCCACCAGCACAGGGATCCACAGGGATACCCTTTTGTTCAAAGTGACAAGTGTCACTTTCCAGCAGTCGTTGTAAAAGCCCATCCAAGCCCGAAGGCAGCCAAATAAATCTGTACAATTAAGCGTTATACAAAGCACAGCCAAGAAAAAATCTTCCTGTTCTCAGACTTCCACTTTCCCCAATACCCCTCCCGTCCCATGCAGACACTTGCACTTTTTTTATCTCTCTCATGGGATGAAATTCTCCTGGGATGTGGATGTTTGGCTTTATATTATTTCTGAGGCTGCCTGGCAAGGATGTGAACTATTCCAGTGTACAATATAACCCCCAAGTTAGGATACACACTTGAGAGACAGAAGACCAAAGTTCGCATCTCTTAAAATGTATCAGGATGTGAGCCATTATCTTTGAAAGCTGAGTCAAGTCTTTATGGAAGCAGTGACCTAACTCCACAAAACAGGACATGACTGAATCCACATCAACTGGTCTCCTTTCCTCTGCCTGGAGTTAAGCATAGAAAATCTAAGAAAGTGTAAAGTGCCATCTTTTCCATGGTGTTTCCTATGGATTATTTTAGGTCATAGAATAATAATAATAATAATAATAATCATAGAATGGGTTTTGATGGGACCTTCAAAGACTATCTAGTTCCAACTCCCCTGCCATGGGACAGCTTCTGCTAGACAAAGTTGTTTATAAAGTTCTATCCCATCTGGCCTTGAACACTTCCAGGGATGGGGCATCCACAGCTTCTCTGCCCATCTTGTTCCAGTGCCTCACCACCCTCATCATAAAAAGTGTCTTCCTTAGGTCCAGTCTAAACCTGTGCCCCTCCCTAACCATATGGCTTTCACCCAGGCTCCTGGCTGGGAGCTGGGGAACCCAGTGGTTCACCCTACACTTACCTGGGGCATTTATTACCTGCTGTAATCATCTTCACCTTCCCCTCCCGTTCCTCCCCTGTACCTGTGCGTTTGCAGGATCCAGGCTTGTCCTCCTGATTTCCCTGGCCAGGCAGCCCAGGGAAGCTGAGCTCTTGTGGCTGGGCAGAGGCAGGGAACAAGGCATGGAGAGGAGGGGTTATTTTAAAGAGCACCCAAGCACAGGCTCCGGTCTCTCTTGCTCACTGTGACAGCGAAGTGCCTCACTGAAAACCAGTGAGCTGGGACTTGACAAGTGGCCTCTGATCTTTCTCACTCTTTTTTCCCACAATTCCTCTCTTTTTGTGTTTGTATTTTCCAAGGAAGAGGCATTTGCACGGACGGCTCTGGGACAGTGTCTTTCTGAGGAGGGTAAGAGGTTTTTAACTCCTCACTTCAATAGTTTTTAGAAGGTGGCATTTTAAAGCAGGGGGGAGGCTGGTTGTTTGAATGCATTGTTTTGGGACCCAAAGTGTCCTTTGGCATGACTGGTACTTAAGCTAAAATAAAGTAGGTGAAAGCAAACAATTAGAGAAACCCAAATCATGCAGGGTTTTCAAAGTTCAGTAACTTGGTTTTATTATAGGATTGTTTGATTTGTTTCACTGGGTTTGCATGTCCTGTCACTTACAGTGCTTGTACACTAAACTAGCTTGTGAAATTTTTGCTCATGAAAAAGTTTCTCAGGAAAAAACTTTGAATAGTGAGCATTTTTGAACAGAGAGCTTAAAATGTAGTATTTAAATGAGCTCTGCAATGATGCAATGAGGCAATAAACCTTAAGTGCTGCATTTAAGTTACAAGTCTCTAAAAAGACTTAGAACAACAGATACGGCTGCCAAAAGAATATGCCCTCACCAGCTTTAAAAGTGTGACGATTTAATGTGCAAAGCTATAACTATGTGTATAACACACAAAGTTATCCAAGAGTTTTGCTTTGCTTTTTTTCCATGCCAACAAATATACACGACACTTGCAACATCATAGGTTTTTTGCAACAAAAGCTGTGTCAAACAGCCAAGTATACTAAAACACCAGCTATACCTTCAACTGAACCTGTCTTAAAATGGCAAGCTGCTGGGAGGTTGCTATTCTGGGAGGTGACTCTGATGCATCTCAACAGCTGCAGCTCCTGGAATGCAGCCGGAGCGGGGGAGCCGGGCAGCAGCTGACCCCTGTGCTGGCACACTGGCATATCAGGGATCACAGCTCACGTCAGCACGGGCTGACACTGACACTTGGGGCACACATGGCCTTCTCCCTCGCCTGCTCTGCACATGGCCCTCACCCAGCAGCAGCAGCAGCAAAAAACTGCTGGTGCTCACAGGCAGCAACCATTCCTTTCTATAATTAAATTACCATTTTGTTACATGCTGTGTGCTTAAGGAAGAAATGATGTGCTGAGATTCTAGATTGAAATATTACTGAAGTCTTTTTATTTAGTTATCTACAATAAACCAGTCATTTGATTTATCATTAATTAGTGGTTTTTCATGTTCGAGTTTTTATGACTGCAAGGATCACGAAGAAAATTAGCATGTGTAAATTGTTTTAAAATCAATGCATCCTGGAGATAAATGCTATGTTTGAATCTATTTGAATGCTGATCTCCACAGTTCTGTTTAAATTGTTTTTGAAGATCAGTGTGTTCCTTCAAGTATATTTGCAGATACATATATTTGTTTGAAGTAACTCCTTTGTTACTAGAGGCTGTCTCACATCGCATTTGACAAAAAAGTGGCTCTTCATTTCATTGAGAGCTTGCCTAGAGCTGATATATATAATTTAAATATGTGTTTTAACATAACTATGGGACTGATTCTTACCTTCACATATGCAGAACTTGTTTAAAATAACACATCCTGGTAGAGTTTGTGAGACATTTTTTCAAATAGAAGTTAGACATCTTCTCCCTAAATCTCCACAAAATCCTAAAAGAAGGATTATAGATTTCAAATTACTGATAATGAAAAGCAATCAAAGTATCCTGTGAGCAGAAAGTACTTGCGCATCTGACACGGGAAATAGAACACTATCAGTCTATAAAATCAAAAGTTACAAAAACCTGGAAGCAGTTTGGAGCAGAACCTAAATCTAAAATCAATATGACATCATATTAAAATCCTCTTTCTCTTTATGTGTCATCTCGCTTTTGTTTCTTTAAGATTTTTTCCCAGTCTTAATATTTCCTTGTCAAGTTCTGAACTCACCTGTAAGTCTGTAGCAGCCTTGGAGTAAAGATGAACAAAGTTGGGTGCCCATATCTTTCCTATGCTTCAGGCTAATGAATTCAGGTCTAGAACCTGTCTGACTTAAATAAATATGTACAAAATTTTACACTCTGGCAAACCCATTTACAGAATTTAACTTTCGGAATGTGGTGATAATAGGTGAATGCTAATCTTTGATCTTGTTATTTAAACAAAAAGGAATTACTGAATTACTTGTAGGTGTATTCTTTACAATTGGAGTGTTGATTGTTATTAATAAGCAGCCATGCTGCCACCTAGAACTTAGGAAGCCAGATTATCCTGTGTATTTGGTTTTGTGGCATAATATGTATTGACAAAGGTTAGATTTGTTGCATAATCGCATAGCTATTAAATTTCACAACTGTGGTGTTTAATTCTATTTTTAGCAAGTGCTTGGCTGTAATATTTCATTGCAGTCATGGCCCCTAAGAAGAAGAATGTGAAAAAGAACAAAGCAGATATCAGTGAAACAACTATCATTGTGGAAGATGGCCCCCTCAGTAAACTAAATGGCTTGAATGGACTCTTGGAAGGAGGAAATGGTTTCAGCTGCATCTCATCTGAGGTTTCCGACCCCTCATACTGCCCAAACCTCTTGGAAGGTCTAAGCAAAATGAGACAAGAAAATTTCCTTTGTGACTTGACTATCAGTACCAAAACCAAATCCTTCAGTGTTCATAAGGTAGTGATGGCTTCAAGCAGTGAATACTTTCACAACATCTTAAAGAAAGATCCATCCATTCAAAGAGTGGACCTCAATGATGTGTCCCCATTGGGTCTAGCTACTGTTATCACCTATGCTTACACTGGAAAACTTACTCTCTCACTTTACACAATAGGTAGTATTATTTCCACAGCAATTTATCTACAGATTCACACCCTTACAAAGATGTGCTGTGATTTTCTAGTCCAAGAAATCAGTGTTGAGAACTGTATGTACATTGCCAATATTGCAGAAACATATGGACTAAAAACAACCAAAGAAGCAGCGCACAAATTTATTAAAGACAACTTCATTGAATTTTCAGAAACTGATCAGTTTCTAAAACTTACTTTTGATCAGATTAATGAACTTCTTGCAGATGATGACTTACAGTTGCCTTCTGAAATTGTTGCATTCCAGATTGCAATAAAATGGCTGGAATTTGACCAAAAAAGAGTAAAGTTTGCTGCCAATCTGTTAAGTAACATCCGTTTTGGTACCATCTCAGCCCAAGACCTTGTCAATTATGTTCAAACTGTGCCAAGAATGATGCAAGATGCAGACTGCCATAAGCTCCTAGTGGATGCCATGAACTATCACTTGCTTCCCTATCACCAGAATACACTTCAGTCCAGAAGAACAAGGATCCGTGGAGGTTTCAGAGTCTTAGTTACTGTTGGAGGACGCCCTGCTTTAACAGAAAAGTCTCTTAGCAGAGACATCTTATACAGAGATCCTGAAAATGGATGGAAGAAGCTAAGTGAAATGCCTGCTAAAAGTTTTAATCAGTGTGTCACAGTGATGGATGGATTTCTCTATGTGGCTGGTGGGGAAGACCAGAATGATGCCAGGAACCAAGCCAAGCATGCAGTCAGCAATTTCTGCAGGTAACTGCTATTTCTTTAAAAGGGATGGAGGTATCTATTCCACGGAAGGCAGGTAGATAGACTAAGCTGGTTTGTGTCATGCAACATGAACCACTCGGATAAAGAGAAAGGGGACAATGTAGGGGAGGTATAGATGCTATTCTATATTAAACTTCGAATGAACGGAAATATGCAACTGGAGTTATGCAAAAAATATCACCATGGTTACACATGCACACTGAGAAGTGAGGAAAAACTGAGAAAACTTATTCCAAGTGGAGGAAATACATAGGAACATATATAGGAAGTTATGGGATGTTCTAAGGAGACTTTTCAAATTTTTGAAAGCTTTTGATGCCTCACAGAAAGTTTGGAAAAACACCGTTTTAGCTATTATAACCTTCACTTTCTATGCACCATTCACCATATTTTCAACAGCTTTTGTATTGCATTTCATATCCTTTATTTTTTTTTATTATTATCAAGAGTTTAGAAGCAATGGTACTATTGCTTGAAGGCTGTCTTTTACAGTGTACTCACTTCTGAAATATTGCAGTTCCTATGTATAGCCATCCAAGACTGCACTGGTGATAGCAAGGTCAGAAGAGTGCATGCACTAACATGCAATGTCACATGGGCAATACTAGCTTTTAAATAGTTCAGCTTGAAAGCTGGCAGTGCACAGTAGCTTGAAGCAAAGGCTGGGGGTGAGAAAACTTTTATCTACCATTTATCTACTAACAGACTATGAACATGTAATGGCATTACACAGCCACAGCCCTACCAGTGCTTCGTTTTCTGCTCCCAGAAGGGAACAGTCAGCTTCTCCTGAGGACATCAACCAGTACACAAAGTCAATGAATGGGGAACATTCTCTAAATCAATTTTATTGTGTAATCTACTTTGTCAGAAAAATATCTCACATAGAAGAGATCATGCTGGTGCTCTCTTGACCTTCTGCCTTTAAGCTATGCCTCACATTATCACAAGGAGATGTATACTCAGCACACCTTGGTTGTGGGGAGGAGGTGGGGAAATCTTCATTGTGCCCTTAACTTTGAGCATGTCAAGTCACATCAGTATGTCTGTGGACTTGCAGATGACAATGCTGAATGACAGATAACAATTAGTATTTACTTTCCCATAGTCGTTTTCTTATGTGATTCTCTGGTCCCCTTAGCATGCAACAGAAGTGTGTGGATCTACTAATGTACCTCACTCAGCATCTTCAGGAGTCATAATTTGCCATTTCCTATTTCCAAGTTGCTCATTTAAATGTCAAGGACAAAGAATGTTATTTCAAATAGGAATAGTGTTAGAAAGCACAGATGCTCTTTCCACATGAAACTTAATCAATGAGAGTGGCAAGGAAAGCATATTCACCATTTAGAAAGCACTAAGAGGATGCAAGTATAAATCACCACCTAAAGTTTTTAAAAACTCTATGAGTAAATTTAGACATCTTTGCTGCAGGTATAAATTGCAAAAAAACTTCTAAAATTTCATTGTATCTTGAAAGTATCTTTTCCCAGTATTCTAATGAGATTATTGTACAAAATTAAATTACAGAAGAATCAGGTTTACTTCATTAAAATAATACCAGGTTTGAATGATACAAACATTTTTTTTTTCCAATCAAAACCTAAATTTATTTGGAAGTTTAATCAGGAATACCAGTTTCATTATGCTGACTTTTAATAGGCTAAATAACTAACTAAAATTCTAGCAACTTTGCTCTTGTAGCAGTGGCATAAGAGTCTTGTATAATTTAACAGAGCAGTAAATAAGAATGTTACCTTCTTTTTTTAATCCTTTCAGATATGACCCTCGTTTCAACAGCTGGATTCACTTGGCAAACATGAATCAGCGGCGCACCCACTTCAGCCTGAATGTGTTCAACGGCCTCCTCTTTGCAGTCGGTGGCCGCAACTCTGAGGGCTGCCTCTCCTCTGTTGAGTGCTACGTGCCTGCAACTAATCAGTGGCAGATGAAAGCCCCGCTGGAGGTGCCCCGGTGCTGCCATGCCAGCGCAGTGGTGGATGGCCAGATCCTGGTCACAGGAGGTTACATCAATAACGCTTACTCTCGCTCGGTGTGCATGTACGACCCCAGCAAAGATAGCTGGCAGGATAAGGCCAGCCTCAGCACCCCAAGGGGCTGGCACTGCGCAGTGTCCCTTCTGGAGAGGGTCTACGTCATGGGTGGGTCTCAGCTGGGGGGGCGAGCGGAAAGGGTCGATGTTCTCCCTGTGGAGCGTTACAGCCCATATACGGGGCAATGGAATTACGTGGCGCCACTTCAAACCGGAGTTAGCACGGCTGGCGCCTCCACCCTTAATGGGAAAATTTACTTAGTGGGTGGCTGGAATGAAATAGAGAAAAAGTACAAGAAATGCATTCAGTGCTATAACCCAGATCTCAATGAATGGACAGAGGAAGATGAGCTGCCTGAGGCCACTGTGGGTGTATCCTGTTGTACTATATCCATGCCCAACACCAAGACGAGGGAGTCCAGGGCCAGCTCAGTCTCTTCTGTTCCAGTCAGTATCTAAAGACAGGTCTAACCAGCAAAAAGTAAAAATGTTTACCAGCACAGCAGTATAATTAACCCTTTAAGTAGAAGTTTTGTGCTTATATGAAAAAAAAATCATTTGCTTTGCAAATGTGCTTTTCAACAGTGCAAAGTGGCCAGCTTTCATGAACTTTAGTACAGGGGGCATGAAACAGCACATTAGGGATAAGATCAATTTTCTTTGTAGGAAAAGAAAGTTAACCCATAACCACAGAATTTCACTCTCTTCCTGACTTCGCTGCTGACTTACTGTACTATCTGTGGCAAATCATTTCATTATGCCTTGGTTTCCTTACCTGTAAAATTGAGATAAACTTGCTTCAGAAGATTGTTATGAGGCTCTTTAAGTTTTAAACACTTTCAGAACCCAAAATGAAAGTCAAATATGACTAGTAATAAATCTCAATATAGATCAGAAATGTGCCATGTCATCATAAAATTGATGAGTTTTGTTCTTTTCTAAGCATTTTCTATTTTCACAAACAGAAGGGGAAAAAAAGACAAACCAAAAGTACCACATATAGCATGTGCATACTTTCCTTTTGGGGCAGTGGTATTCACAAAAACTTCTCAAAGCCTCTTCTCCTTCAGAAGGTAGAAAGAGTTCCTCATCTTGAGGAAGCCATGAAGCCTTTTAATTCCTATATCAAATGCTGTGACATGGTTTTCAAGATCTGAATCCACAAATACTTTAGCTCCCATAAGCACTATGGGCCAGCCCCAAGGGGCCACTTCAATTGCCAGATGGCTCTCCTGACCTGTGTGTACACCAAGGAGCATCACCTCATCCTCCTCCTCATCCCAGGGAGACACCTCTCTCATTCTAGGTGGAAAAACCTGAAAGCTGAGTTCATGCCAGGAGGCACCAAGGGCTAATGGCATCTGAATATGGGGAAGGTGCACAGAGCAAACTCCCTTACATTACTCCAGCAAATATACAGTGGAGTGAGGAGCAAAGATGGAATAAAGACTTCAGTATCTGCCCTTCAGAATTTGTGTGGAAAACAGGGAATCATGGGAAAATTCCCTTAGTAGAAACAAAGAGATACCTTAACACCTTTCTTGCCAGGTGTAGGCACAACAACACCCAAATTAACCTTCTCCTGGGCATACCATTACGCATCTCCTTCTGAAGCCTTAATTACAGCCCTTTTTATGGAGATTTCTTTCATAGTATTCCAAAGGCTAGACTAACACTCTTTGTGTTGAAGTTTTCCTGGTGAATAGAGTGGAGTCTTCACTCAACTTAGTTTACCTTCCAAGAACTTTTCTTTCTGATTTCGGCATGAAGTGGGGGAATTAAGCATGAAACCTAAGCCTGTTCCCATAGCCAAAGGGATATGCAGAAAAGGACTGCTGTCAGCACAAAATGTCTACATCCTTCTTCTGGGAAGGAAACAGGGAATACAAGGAATTAAAATGATTTAATATAACCGGAAGGACACTCACCTTAACCAGTTCATGGAGGCGTCGCATTAAGTTTCCTCAGATGATCATTGACACCTCCAGGCTTCAGTGCCAATGAGAAGCCATGCTCTTAGCAATGCTTATGAGGCAGACAAATTTTTATCTCATTTGCAAAAAGGGAACACTATAAAATTGTCTGTCAGTGCAGATGTTGTTGAGGCAAGCATTTTCAAAGCTCTTTGTAGCTTTGTTAAAGCTGCATATTGAGGATCAGCATGAGCGTGACATGGTATTAGAGATGAAGTAATTCACTCCGTCGGTTGGGATTAAACTCCATGGTACTCAGTCCTGTTTTCCAGTTCTAACTTAGAGTTCATGTTTGCATCCTGACTACCCAATTTTAAATTTCAAATTGTATTTTTGAGTGCTGGATGTTATTAGAATCTACTGCCACCGATGAATTGTGGTCAGAGTAGTACTGGTGGTCAGAGTAGTCATATAATTTTGATTCATTTAATTGGCATATAGTTGTCCTCTACTCTGTGTAATTCAAATAATAACAAATGTGGAACAGAGTAACAGAGTAACATTACTTTGTTTTAAGTATGAAAGTTCTGTTCTTGCCCATTCCAGTCACCAAAAGCTTTTCCTGAAGGAGAGAAAAATTTCTGTTTTCCCAAGTCATGACCACATGTTCCATATAAATGCATTTAGGAAGCTCTTTAGAAATGACCATCTGTTCCAATATTTTTTTTGTAAAATTTTTTTATCCATCCAGTCCAATGAAGACACCTGTACACATTCAATTATAACTATATACATGATGTAGTTATTTAGGTTTTATAAAGTATCCATAAGGTTGTATTTACTAATTGAAAAAACAACTATTACGGCCTCAAACAGACATTGGATGGAATTGTCATATGCAAGTGTCTTTTTTTCCCTTTAGGTATTCAGTTCCAAAATGCCATGAATAGTCAGACATTGCTGCATGCTTTCCTGTTTATGAGCTAGCACTTCATGTACATCAACCACCATCTTGTTTTTGAGTAGTAAATTATTTATGAATGATGGGCTAAGTGCAATGAAACTTCTCTCTTACTACTTAAAGGGTTAAAAACTTTGGGGGCCAAATCCTTTTCATCTTACTCACAAAAAAGGTTCCATTGACTTCAGTGGGACTACTGAATAAGATGTACAGGATTTTGAACTCTTGGCCAAATTCCGGCAGAACAGTAGATAAAACTGTCATACCCAGAAGGAAGACTGCTCCTCCGCCTCCAGTGCCCTTGGCCATGACAAATCCATGAAGACATGTCCTAGGACAGGAGCCAATACCACTGGCTACGTGTTGCTTCTGTAGCACAAGTTAGGTACATACTTCAGGCCAAAAATCTTAGGTGGATTAACAAATGGTTTTGTTACCAATATAACACTTCAGGTTGGCTTTACATTATTTTCTCTAAACATCTGTTTAGGCTTCAACTGCACATTGAGCCAGGATTTGGCCCTTAATATGTGACACTATTGGCTGGACTTAATATTATGTTGAATCATACTAGGTACTGAGCTATCTGTGACTTTTTTATGTATGACCTTCTTTTGTTACAACTGTGAAAATTATTTGTATGTTCTGTTTTATGGGATGGTGTTCTTTCATTGTCTGCTACCATATATTCGATCTCTAGATGTTTAATAATGACATCTCAGTTGAACTTGAAATACTGTATATACCAAAAAGAAGTTTTAAAGTACAAGGAAGTACTGTATGCAGTAATATTAAGTAGAGTAGAGGACTTCCAACTGTATGAGATGCAGACTGTTAAAGTGCTACAAGGATCTTCTTTAATGCTATACTAGTAGTAGGAAAAAAAACTCCAAACAAAACAAATTAATATAAGCTGTTATCCTCAAAATTCTGTATAAAATGCACATGCATTTTATAGTTGACATCTGTGCTTCAAATTCAGATCTAAAAAAATAAGCTTTCTTCAGTCTGTGAGTGAAGCAGTTTGCTAGGGTTTGTTTTCTTGTTTATTCCTGACTGTTTAGGTGCATGGGAGAGTGTGTTAGAGATTGTGAGGGAGGAACTTACTGTTGGAAAGTTGTGCTGAAAGGAAGATGTTGTGTTTAGTTCTTAATCAAGATGAGATCATGATCATTTAATCTCTTCTTGAAGTTAACCTGCAAGATCATCTGTGGATCATTCAAGAGTCCAGTAAACTTGAATCCTTCAAACAGGGAAGCAGGCAAAACTAGCATCAACCAAGCTCAATGAAATATTTAAAAGTGCTTTGTGTTGAGATTTTTAAATGGCAGTTCTTGCAGTAAAAAGGATGCAATGAATGACTGGGTAAGAACATTTATATTATCCTGAAACCTAGATTAGTTTATCTCACAGTTTTAACTCTTACCAAACCATACTGGGTTTAGGAGCAGTTTTTCCTTAGTAGCAGCTGGGCTTGATAATTCTTGTTGTAAACCCAGCAGTCACACAAACAGTTGTATGAGCATGTGTACCTTCTTGAACTCAGTGGGACTTCTGCTACAGAAGTTATTCTCAAAGATTTATATTTGGAAAAACAAAATATAAGAACTAAATCCATGAGCAGACAAACATCAATGTCTAATTAAAGCCAACATCAGGGTATTAGACTGATCCTCAACATCACCATTCACTTACCATACCAGTACATGGCCTTTTTTTTGAGACTCAATTACCCTGTAATGATAAGATTTCCTTGGAATGGCTGCTCAATTAAATCCTATGTATACTCCAGAGTTTTTTTGTGCAACACACAGGATGGGAGGTGCTCTAGTCCATGGAAAGGCCAAAATGAAGCCACTTAGAACCATCAGCAAACTAAGATTTTGTTCCTAGTCCTCAAGGATGTTTGAGAAAAATGTGCTGGAAAGAAGCACCTAGTTCAACACATATCTTTCCATAAGCAGCTGTGCTTATGCTCCATAACTGAGATTTTCATCATCTTTCTGATGAAAAGCAAAGCTCAATTTTCAGTTGTCTGTAACTTCAGTTCTCAGTTGAACTGAATTTTCAGTCCATTTTAATCTGTTTAGCCAAGCTGGGAGATCTTTTTCAAAGTCTGAATTCACTTGCTCAGGGAATGCAATTGGAGCCAAAAGTCCTACTATAGGTTCTTGACCTTTTTACAATGAATCTTCTCATCTTTTTTGTCAAAGATTTGCTTTGTATAAGTACTCAAAAACATTGTAGTGCACAGATTTATACTTTGACTTCTTCTTGAAAGAGGACGATCTCTTGTATCTTTTAATTTCTCTTTTCTTATCCATAACTGAGTGACTGTCAGAGCACCAAAGAAGATGCGCAGATGTGAAGTGTACATAAAAGCTCAACTGTGAATCTGTAAAAATCTCATTGCTGGTGGCCACAATACAGAAAAGGATACATTCTGAAACGTCTGCTGAATAGAAAAGGGTGAAACATCACAGAATCGCAGACTATTCTGAGTTGGAAGGGACCCACACATCACAGAGTCCAAATTTTAAGTGAATGGCCTGTATGGGGATCAAACCCACAACCTTGTTAAGAAATGAGTTGCCGGTGCTCATTTGCAAGTGTGACCCTGCACAGAGCTCTGTTCCCAGAAGCTCTCTAAAGAATAAAGGAAAATACATGCCATTCTATACAGCTGGTGTGAGAGATTTGGTTAATACCAGATAAGTTTTGCCATGCAAAAGACATACGTGTCTCAATGAAAATTTTCAATAACAATATAAGCAATTAATAAACTTATGAGGAATAGGCAATTTCTGTTGATAAGAATGGGAACACACACATTTAGATACACTGTGAAAGGAAGATGTCGTTACTCTAGTTGCAGTCTTAGCAGTTCCTTTATTGACAAGAAAAGCTAAAAATATAACTTATTTGTATAAAGCATTTTCCTGGCTTGTAAGTGTTAGATTGCTTATACAGAAGGGTTTTATAAGTGTACACTTTAAAGATGGACTGTGATAACACAAGGGAACATATTACAACAGAAAAAAATCTGTAAGTGTAACGTGAGAATGTTACTACTTAAAATTTGTAGTGCAGCAAGTTGTCATTAAGAGGAAAACAGCATGTTGGTATTTTTCATTGTGTGCTTTAAATAAAACTGTTGACACATGGTGCAAACAAATTATTCTTATTGTAAAATCAGTTGGAAACTGCGAGACTGTCTTTCTGACAAACGCCTGGTTGCAGTTGAAATATGCTTTGTTTTCTGAGCCCTGGGCTGATCCTTGCTTTCATATCAGCCAACTGGAATGTTTGTTACACCCAGGCTGTCAAACCACCTTCACAATAAGCTGCACAATGTGACACTGAAGCCACTTTTATCTTTTCCACTTTTTTAGAAAGACAACAACTTGCTTTTTTACGATTAATTTCACAGTCTTTTGTTGAAATCAAAATGCCTAACAAGAAGTGATGATAAATCAGATGTCTAATTAGCAACTGAACATGTTTTCTTTTGGGTTGTATGGGTAACAATACCAAAAATAAAAACATCTAAATTTCAAGGAAAAAAATTAGTCCAGATTCTGAAGAGCAGTTAAGTTGTGCCACAGATGAGAGAATTTGAGATGTCAAAAATTGTTCCCTGTGTTTTGACACCAAGGACTTGGTTCAAAGTGTGATTCTATAGGTCACAACCTGAAGGGTTACCTGGCCTGCAGCTGTGCAGAGACCATGACTGTGGGTTCCTGAGATTCCATCACACACAAGGACACAGAGGCTTTATCCCCTAAAATTTTCTACTTCATTACAGATTACCACAAAAATCGCTGCTAGCAATCATACCAATAGTTATTACAGCTAATATGAAGATTAATAAAGTGAATATGAATGAATATATGTCAAGCTATTACAATTATTATCAGGAATCAAAAATACAGTATCAGTCAATAGTATGCTGTCAATCAATACTAGCGTCAAGCAGTACAAGGCAGTACACTCGATGACAGCAACAACCAAGCAGGTATGTACTATTACAATTACTGCAGCTCGCCTCTGAAACAAACTGATCAACAATAATATAACAGCAAATATGCTTAATATGTATATTATTTAAATTAAGCAAATTAGCCAGACTAAAGAAGAAGCCAAACCATCACAAAAGGGAGGAACAAACTGATCCTGGAGGGGACACCCAACCATCCCCAAAAGAGGGGAAGAAAGACACAAGCAGTAAGACAACAGGCAGAGTTTCCCTTCAAAACATATCCCTGACACAGAGTCTGGAGTCAGCCAACATTCCCACTGAGTCCAAGAGAATGGACAGTTCATGTGGGATTCAGCTGGAAAGTTCTCAGAGGGAGACAACTTTAGTCCGTTTTATAACAGAGAGACATCAAGTGTGTGTAGGAGATTCTACTTTGAGCAGTTAATAGATGATGTTAATTTCTATTTTTCACTTCTAACAGGCAATAGATGATTCTGTTTTCTGATTTCTTTTATAGCAATTTTATATCTCTGTGTTGTTTTCCATTTTCTCAGACAGTAAATTGTCATTACAGTCTCTTGGGTCTGTACTTATTCCTGGTACCTTGGGATGTCTGTGATTTCTAGGTCCCTGGCTGCACTTTTCAAGGATGCTTGCAGTTCCCAGGCCTAGTCTTCAGCCTCGCAGTCCCAGGCTGGCAGACCTTTCTCTCTCATGATTTTCAAACAACAATTTCTTCTGCACAGCAATTTTCCTCTTCTAACCAGGTTGCTCAGAGCTGGGTGAGCCAAGGCAGCCAGGTGAGCCTGCTGGCTCTGAACCAGGACCCACGCACATCTGGAGCAGCAGCTGGGCTCCTTAGGGCACCTGAGAAGCCACTGCACACCTGTGGGTGTGCTTACCTGCACATCAAGTCTGGGGGTCAGGACTCACTTGTCTAAATGTCCGTTGTGCAGGTGCCCCAGGTGCTGCAGAGCATTTCAAGTGGCACTGGGTGTCCAGCTATGGCCGCTAAGTCGAGCCTGGACAAGGGGACTTTTTTGCCCTTCTGGTCTCCACACTTGCAGTCCAGAAGTGAATGGCTGACCGGTGTGTATGCTCATATGCACACTAGTCCTGGCTGCCTTGGGTAGCAATGATGATTTTGAGGAAACAAAAGGGACAATCTGGCTTCAAAATTCAAGGATGGTTTTGAGGAGTCAAGCCATGAGTCTGTATTGTAAAAACTGCTAGAAAGACAAAAGTTACAATTAGACTATGACATAAAAGAGAAAATATTTTAAGCAAGTCTTGACAAATGCATTATTTGCCAGCATTGCTAAAGTAAACATGGATTAAAGTAGAAATTATCTGGATCCTTTATTTCTTATATTTGCCTTGTTACTTAAGGGTTTGAGAAAACTTATTTTTCTGTATTGCAGATATATTTCAGAACTTATTATGTCACCATTTTCCTTCAAAAACTGTTAAATAATATGAGTAAAATAACATGAGTGAAATATTTACTTAGCAAAACCTGGTTTTCTGTAAATTATGCATAATTTAGCTCTAGGTCTTGCATAGATTTATGGTGCCCATTACAGCAACTTAAACCCAGTATGTAGAGGCCTATAAATTGCTATGCTGCTTGTTTTCAGGGAATGCTTATAAGATAAATGTTACTCAAGCCTATGGCACCGTATTCTATTTTCATTTGAAGGACACCACGTATTCTATAAGTAAAATTCCTATGTAGAACAGGAAGTTCCACCTGAATACGAGGAAGAACTTTACTGTGCAGCTGACCGTGCACTGAAACAGGTTGCCCAGAGAAGCCGTAGAGTATCCCTCACTCAAGAATCATCTGGACACAGTCCTGTGCCATGTACTCTAGGATGACCCTGTTTTCCTGCTTAGGCAGGAGGCTGGACCAGAAGACCCTCTGTGGTCCCTTCCAACTTGACCCAGCCTGTGACTCTCTGATTCTGTAGTGGTGTGGGAATAGCTAAGATGAGTAGGGTGAGAATTTTGCTGAATTTAATTAGAAACAGCCAAATCAAACACACTGCTTTTGTTTTGTGTTATTTGTGTATGGGATTATCCTGAGCCAAACGGTAAATTGCTGAAGTTACTTCTCTAAAGGAAGAGAATAAATTCAGATAAAAGGTATTTCAGTCTGCAATTTGTGTTCTTTTCAGTGACAGCAGCCACAGAACAAATCATGACTTCTCATTCTGTGTTGGGTAATGCCACCTTTTAACTACGGTTCAAATGGTTATGCAGGGAATGTCTTTGATAAGGCTGCTCTCCAAACTGTTACTCAGATAACCAGGAACGCCATGTTGCTTTACTGAACGTAGCAAAGCTTGTCTTTCTCAGCCTGGCTTAATGTCAGCTGGGCGCTTCTATTTCTTGCCTTTAGTCAACGGCACAAGGCTTGCCCAATTAATTTAGTTTCAATCTTCAATTCGGCACCTGATGCTCAGGCATCCCGAAGGAGCATCACTCTACGTGGGATCTCTAAAGGCTTCTGCTCTCCTGAATTGTTCCGGGAAGGAGACACTGGAGGGCACCAGAGGCCGGGGATGGCGCCGGGCTCCCCACGGGCGACAAGCAGGGACAGCCGGGGACGGGCCCCGCGGCAGAGCGGCAGCTGACGCGGCCGTGCCAGCCTGGGCACGGGGCCGTGCTGCGGCCGCGGGGACAAGCGTGTCGCAGTGGGAAGCTGATGGCAGTACCAGGGGAAAGGCAGAGGGAAAGCCATCAAGTGCTTATTTCAGCCAGCAGTACTGGCGGTACGAATCTTTTCTCTGAAGACAGAGAAAGAGGGGCAGAACATTCAAGGCAAGAGTTACATCATGTAAAAATGTGTATTTCAGCAGTGGTCTGCCCACTTTCCCTTCTCTCATGTTCATCTATTGTTCATAAACATCCTGGGAGAAAAGATTCGTACCTCTGGATGATCCCAACAGGCTGGTGCCATGATCCTACAAAAGCAGAGTGCGATTCAACTAGGATGAGCTGAAAAAATGCCCATTTGCCAAAATCAAAGTGCACAACGGTGCATGAGGTTTGACAGCATTAGCACCAGGGAAGCATTTCTCGGATTCAGAATGAATTTCAGGTCACCACAAGAGCACATCCCTGCTTTCACAGGGAAAAGGACATAGTCTTGACTGGGGAGGACATATATCTTTCATGTTTTTGGCTCACACCAGGGACTTGGTTTGCATGTTGCAGATATCACCACCAACCTATTTGAAAGTTTTTCAGTCTCCTCTGTCAGAGCTGTTTCAGTTTGAATACATAACTTAATATTTACCACCCTTGCAGGGTAGGGAATACACTTCTTTTCAGCTTCCCAAGCCAGTCTGCTAAAAGCTGATAGCTCAGGACAAGTTCTTGCAAGAACATATTTTGCTTTCATCCCAGTGCAGTATGAACACATTTTTTAAATTACTGACATTTAGCAGATGGGAAAAACAGTTATTTCCTATGTTGCTGGGAGAATGGTGCAGCCAACAGATTCCTGGCCCAGCTGCTGCTCTAAAGCTGTTATGCTGGTCACTGCATACACTTGAGAGTTCAGCCAGTGAATTATGGTTTGCTATAATAAGAATATTTTGCTTTCTGTTAGATCACGCTCGGTGGAACAACAGCAAATGCACTGAAGCAGCCAAAATGGCTGTCAGTGACATTTCAGGGTCCCTTTGCTTCATTGCTGGTGTCAAACAAGTTCTGGCAAAAGGACACCATGGCCACATTGTCAGAAGTAACAGATCAGCTCTTCTGAAGGAAGAACAGATGTGGCATGCCAGCTGAACTGCAAAGCACTTAGACTGCAAAGGAATCTTAACAAAGCTGAAAAAAGGAAAGCGAAGATCATAAATCATGTATTAAAACTCAATGCAGAGCTCTCTTAAGGTGTTATGTGAGAAATAACACCCTAAGGTGTTAGCAGCAGCTTGAATTCTTCTCACACCGTCCTTTGAAACAAAAGATACACCTGTCTCCTGGACAGAAATTGTTGCAGGGAGTCGCAGCAAAAAGACTGGTTCATGCAGCAGAAGAAGAGCAGGAGGATATGTCATTCTGGGTCACCAGAAGGGGGATCTGTTCATATGAGAAGCAAATGTTCAAAGAATTCCCATAGGATCATATCTCTTTGGAAGGGCAGACCACTTAAAAAGGCCAGATCAGTCATGCAAGTCATGAAGTTGAGGAGTTGCAGGCATTAGCTGCTGTGTAAGCTAAATGCTTTCATATCTGCCACTGGTCCTTTGAAACACTGAGTACAATCCAAGGTCAGGAAGCATAAATTCAGGCATCTATATATGCACTAGATATTAAACCTTCAGTTACAGGCAGTACAGTCAAAGATACATTATCAGCCAATGCAGGCACATAAAGTGATTCATTCGTTCACCCACAAGTCCTCCTGTAGGATAACCCAAGTTACTCATTAGGCTTTACTGACTATATTGGCTAGAGACAAGATTCACACATAAATGTCCAACACTGCCTGTGTGCTGGGAGGGTGTCCTGTCTGGCATGCAGCCATCCCAAAAGGACATGGGTTTCCCTTATGTTTTATGTGCTAGGCACATCTCAGACTTCTGAAATTCTTCCAAAGGCACTAACATTTAGGCAACTGAATCAAACCACTGGTCTCCACTGATCCATTGATCTCCATAGTCCAAATATAGACAGCAAGCATGTTTTTATCTTTACGTACACATAAGCATGTTAATTCAAGAGCCTCCATCTTGAAGTGAATTCCACTCCAGATATTACCTGTTTTTCTCTGCCCTTGAAAATTTTGTTGGCTTGAAGTTTCATTTTGAGGCTGTTGTGTCTTTTAATTTTATAAGCTCTCATGCTTTGTTTCTCTCACCTGAAATATGTCCATCAACAGTTCACATTCTTAAGCCTTAACAGGCTGGTGCAGAGCAAATACATGTGTACACAGGTAGTTCAGTGTTTAGAGAGTGCATTCAAACTTTCCTAACTCTGGCTTGTGTTTTTCAAGAAAATCCCTGGAAGGCAGCCCTATGGCCCTCCTTCAGCATACAGGGACAAAAATTGTAGTTATGGGTAGTTACGGGTGACACAGGAATGAATGTGTTTAAGAACATCAGAAAAAAACAGTAAAATGAGGGCAAAGTAATGGTCAGTATTAATAACAAAGGACATGTATGGAAGCAGTCAGACTGGAAAATGCTGAGGGATGATTTGTTCATTTATATCATGACGAGAAGGCCTCTGCTCCCTCTGGAAGAGGATGGCAGCAAGGATGTCACATGGGCCATGCTTCCTTCCACGTGCCATGAGGAAGATGAGGATACCCAAACAGAGGTATCATGGACAACAGACAGCAACCTTGCCAGAGTTTTATGGAGAACAAAGCTTTTGAGTATGAAATGAGGATCTGGCATTCACAGATTATCATTCAGCATCGGACTCTGGACCAAATTCTGGTCAAGATCAGCTTGGGAGTGATTACTTCAGTTCATTTGTTTTGAAGTTTTTCTCCCAGCCTGCATTCTTTTGTTTTTGCTGGAATGAAACACAAAACAAAACCTGCCTGCCATTCAAACTGCTCTGCTGATGACTCACTGACCCACTCCATGGCTTTAAGCTGGCGACTAGCTCACTTGCTATCTCATTTGTACCTTCTGAAAAACAAGGTAATGAGTTACACTTTCCTGATAATGAAAAAGTGAGCATGAATGGAATTGTTCCCAGAAAGTAAATTAC
Source organism: Callaeas wilsoni (assembly GCA_013398955.1). Classification (NCBI taxonomy): domain Eukaryota; kingdom Metazoa; phylum Chordata; class Aves; order Passeriformes; family Callaeidae; genus Callaeas; species Callaeas wilsoni. The sequence goes on from VWPU01008790.1 coordinate 26,937, forward strand.
TAAATAAATATGCATTAACAAGTGATCCTAAGACAAGAATATGCTTGTAGGAGCAACTGCATTTTCACTGAGGCCAGTCTTGAATAACACTCTGCCTTACAAAAGGCTGAGAGTCACCGTGACAAAGCACAAATTGTTACCACAGTTATTAAGTTGATGGTGACTCTTTTCATTCAATGGTATCACAGGGATCAGCAAATGATGTGGCACATTCTTCAATTTTGTTTCCTCCTTTTATTGTTGTCTGTGGCTGCCCCTTCTGCAGGTACAGCTTGATCCTGCTTTTCAATCTCCTTCCACAAAAAACTGAGTGCCGAGCTTAACCAGGCAACTTTGCAGTGGTGAGCGTGTTTTAGAAACATTGTCGTAACAACTTCCAGACCCTTCCGTTTAGAAGGAACACCACTAACATTCACACATTCAGGACAGAACCAGTACAGTAATGTATTCACATTTATTTACTTGCATTACCATAAATTTTATAGACACAGGCAGGTGTGTTGACTAAGACTTTTATTGCACTCAACAAAGAAATTGTCTGAACAGAAGCACTTCCACTGGGAGGTAGAAAGTAACAGGAAACAGAAACAATCAATGTGAGCCAGCAGTTTCAGTATAGCAACCACTCAACCATCATCAAGAGCTTAGTGGGCCTGAAGACTTTCAGAGAAAATAATTAGGTGGCTATGAGGTGTTTACAATGACTTTTTCAGAGAAGAGAGTGCATCTCGGAAAAACCATCGAAAGCATGTGTTTGAAAATTATCAGGTTGGAAATGGAAAATTACTAAATTGCATCATAAGCTGATCAGAGGTAGGGCTTGACCTCTAAATACTGAAAGGGTTACTTTAGAAGTTTCTCTATCTGAGCAGTCACAGCACGCAGTGCTGTGGTAAGTTCCTGGGAATAATCATTTAATTCCATGAGCAGTAAACCTAGTGAAGTCAGTTTATTTTGAACTCGTGTTTTATTTTCTTACCCACCCAACACAATAACCTCTCCTGACCCTAAAGCTCTTTATGACTTTCCTGTCACCTCAGCTGTACTTCTTCAGCATGTTTCTTCTCATGACCTCTAAATACCACCTAGGTGAAGGGCTCCCTAACAAGGGGCATGTTCTGTCTGGCAGCCTGATATCCACGGTGAGTGGCCCAACCACTGCTGGTGAGCACACACTTCAGCTTTGCCTCATTCCATTTCCTTTCTTATGTAGAGACAGTCATCAGAAGTCATGTAGAAAATCCCACTATTCTTCATCTCAGATGGTCATCCTAGCTAAGCAGAAAAGAGAGAAAGGCACTCTTAGTCCATGATTCATCCCATCCCAAAACAGACATCTAAATCAGGTCACTTGAATCATGGTTAAACATGCCAGCTGGTCTCCACTAACTGTAAGGACAACCAAAGGGATTATCTCAGATGAAGACATCAGTACTACGGAAGTCTAAACTTAGGTGAAATGAATCCTACTCTAATTCTTTTGAGCTCAGTGTCACTTCATGATGTTAAAGAGTGGTGGTTGGTTTAAAAGCTTTTAGAGTGGGACAGATGGATGGACACTGTGATTACTGAGTCTTCCTTCATCTGAATGCTAGGCTGAAAAATCAAAAAATCTTCCCAATGGGAAGAGTGAGAAAACAAAAATATATTTGTGCATATTTTCACAGAGGAAGATGCTACATGTCTACTGCTTTTTTGAGCTCTCTCCATCTGCTTAACAGCCCCTGCACATGTGTGAGTTGTTAGAGCAAGGCACCTCAATGCTGGTGTCACCACCATTTTCCCATCAGATAAAATCAATGCACATTGACGGCGAGTACCAACAAATTGCCCTCTTCTACAAAGGTGAAATTAGTTCACTTACCCTTTTGGTTTTTGTAAGCTTTTCCAGGAATTAATGTATATTTTTCTAGCCAGAGATAAAGAAAGAAGGTGATGAAAGAAAGAAGATGAAAGAGAAGTCACACAAGATATATTGGTTCCAACAAGATGACAATATTTAGTCGTTCTGTATTGCAAAACAGAAAAAACAACCATTAACTAGTAAAGGACCTTGAAACTTTTTCTTGCAATGCCCTCTTTTGAGGACAGCCCAGGTTTCCACATGCCTCTTTCTCCAGCCCTGGAGCTAGCCTGCAAAATCCCTACTATGGGCTGGTGTGTAGATGCAGAGGTGCTCCACAACCCTGACTTGGTTTCTCAACACACAAAAAAGGCAATTTTATGCAACTTCATTGTGAAAAGCCACCCTGAACACACAGTTGTACAATAAATACTCATGACTTATCTTGTGACAGAAATTCTAGGACGGCTGGGGGCACCTCCCAGTATGTCCTACACACCATTTCGCATACTCATCCTAGGTTGCCACATGCCCATCTCCGCAATTTTTGTGGCTGCCTGGAGAATGCTGTCTGAGGGCTCCTGCTCATGCTTGCTGCTCCAGCACTTCCATCCTGCTTGTGGCATGCTGTGGCATGGGGCTTGGTGCTCATGTGTGCACCATCCCAGTAGAGGGAAGTAAGGATCAGAAAAATTTCTCAAAGGCTCACAGAGCTCTGCTGGAGGTAGGTGTCATTGTCCCCAGGTTAACAGCCACCCCCAGGCTTGGCCATCCCACGTAACCTTGAGGAAGCATAAGCTCACAAAGACCACCCTGCATCTTCCTCCCTGGTCCACTGAGAGACAGTTCTCTCCCTCTCCTCCAGCTCTGCATCCTGTGGGCATACATGTCGACGTGGCTGGATGGAAAAACACATCACAACCCCAAGCCAGATTACAGCTGTGGTTTTGTTCCCATTGGCTGAGCCTTCAACTAGATTCATTCCTTTGTTGTTCAGACTGGGCTTGTGCAAACTCAAGGGAGTAGGTAGGAATGACCAGGAGCGAGGCAGAACTATATCTTTTGGCGTCAATTCTGGCAAATGTTAGCTTAAAAATACAGTTCCTATCCCTGAACTAACTTCTCAGCCCTAGCAGAGCAATCCTTTTCAGCCTTCTCTCCATGAATGTGGAGGGTACGTCTGCTTCTGCAACTGGGCCACACAAGTCATACAGCCCATAAAGAGCAGCTGTTGTTGGAAGTGGAATGTAAACTGAAAGTGCCAGGAGAGGAAGCTCTGAAAGCATTTGCTTCAGACAAGTCACCAGAATTTTGAAAAGCTAAACAAAGCAGTCAGCTGCCTGCATTGCATGGGAGCCTCATGGCAACCCTCAGGACACAGTATATAGAGCTTTCTGTGTTATTATTTTAATTATGTTTCAATTTAGTAGTGACTAAGCAACTTGACAAACTCTCGTTCTCCCCTTTGCAAAAGAATTAGTAGATTTGAGCTGTATCAGACCATGACACGTGTGATGTTGCTCATTGACATGGGCAAGAGAGACCCAGACAAGGTGCTCTTGCTCCAAGAGGGCTCCTGAACCAGCCTGGCCCTGTGCTGGTGAACTCATGGAAAACAATGCTGCTGCACAGTGACCTCCCCACAAATACTTTGAGGCTGCCTCCTCTCTCTGTGCACCCGCTTTCTCCCCACAACTTTGAAGTCCAATTAAAAAGAAAGTCACCTGAGTTTAATTCCTGAAACTACTTTTTCTCCTGAAACTCCTCTACAAGCTGTGCTCTGTGGAGTACCAAAATTCTGTTTACATCTGCATTTTTCACTTGAAGCTTTTGGAAATAATTGATAGTGCAGAAGACTAACACAAACCAATTCACCAGCCAGAAGAGAAAATACTTCTTGCCGTAATTATCCCTTTTTCTGTTTTAGTATGTTTCCTACTAGTTTTGGTAGGAAAGTGTCAGAGTTGGTAGCAAATTTGATCCGTCAATCCAAATGAGGAATTAAAGTCATTTAGGAATAACAGGTGCCATCTGGAAAACAAGAAGAGGACTTAAACATAATTATGGCTAAATGTATTCATTTTTTGCATTCCAGAAGGCTCCCTTTGGTCCCTCCTGAAGATAATACATTAACATTGGTATGAAATGTTGGCATGCTGTTCAAACTTTTCACCTGAGATTGAATTATAAACTACAAATGCTGAGTCACTGGTCTTTTTTATTAGCTCAGAGAAATAACATGACATCACTCAAGGATAGAGACCAGCCAAATTTTTCCAAATATAAGAAATGGATAAATTTTCTCTGAAAAAAAAAAGAATTCATCATTTTTCTGGCTTCATTTGGTGATACATCAAGATGAATTTATAAAAAGGATCTGCTCATTTATTTTCTTCCAGAATATTTGATCCTTTTAGGTGACTTCAAATAGCATCATATTGAGACAGAAATTCCTGACTACCAAGGAATTGGAAACCTGATTTTCATAGCACTGCTGCCACGTATTGATGTAACTTACTATCGAAAAAACCCTATTGATTAGATATAACCACAGTATGGCCAAACAACAATACAAAGAAACACATCCACAAATTTTAGTTGTTTTCAACTCCAAGCAGCCTAAGATCTAAGCAGAGAGCAGAGATTTTACAGGAGCATGGGAACAGCTATTTAGTTCAGATGGAATTGTTCAGGTTGACAGAAGGAACAGGGAATGTGGTCAGTATTTGCTAAAATACAGCATCTTATGGGTTTGTTATAAAATAGTGGTGTTAAACTTTCAGAAGCAAAGACCCTGGTGATGGGTTACTCATTAACAAACAGCTTGATCCAGGGGAGCTCCTCTATTTGGTCAGTGCTTGCTGAAAAGCAACCAAATATTTCTGTGTATTTTTGGCAATTACATTTACTTTTGGTGCCATCCCCACAAATAGCAATGTTCCATTTCAAAGTTGCAGTATCTACTTTTAGATCTCTTAGTATTCCAAAAGGATGAGAATATTTAAAATAAACTACATCCTTAGTGCAGTCAATCAAATATTTCCCCATCAACTAGGACAGTTTCTATCTTCTGATTCCTCTCTCGGGTTTAATTCTATTTTGGATTCTGCTATTGAGAGGCTCTGTAGAGGCTCTGTAGGTCTTGAAGAAGTTGGTGTGCAAGTGGGACAGCTTAACAAATGCAGAAATCTGAGATGCAGAAACTTGCTTCCTTCACAAGTACAATATGCTACTGAATAGCAGCTTTATTATATAGTGGGCAAAATTATGTTCAGTTTGTTAAGGAATGATGAAATAAGGACAGAAATTACTAATTTATTGTTTTCTGATTGGTACCATACACAAATCTGGCATCCGTGTTTACAGGAAAAAGTGTCCAGTGGTTCTCATCTGAAGTTCTTAATTTGACCTTGCAAGACTTCAATACAGCTGAAAATTTTTACCCTTGGTATCACTAAGAGTGCCCGTCATTAGAAAATGTTGACAAAAGTAGTTGTCATTACTGAGAACAAAAAAAGACATGAAATATACCTTCTTTCTGGAGGGGTTCAGTCACTGTTGAGAACATGATCAGGTGGGAAACATGCTGTTTCCTAGTTTGACAAGACTACAGTTGCTCCCTTGGGAAGCTCTTTGGTAACTATGAATTTCATGAAGAATTTCCCATTTGGAAAGGTGAGGGCTGCACGATATGAGAAACCCTTCAAATTCCAAGGACACAACAAATATGGGTTGGAAGTGCTCAGAGGGCCCTGCTCCTCCAGTCTGTGGAGGTTTATGAACCAAGCAGGGACTGACAGATGTGCCATCCCCATGCAGCAACGCTGCAGCTGCTCTGCCTGGGCCAGCCTTATGCTCTTGTGAAGGCTCCAAGGCAAGGATCAGCACATGGAGCCAATGGATCAGCACAAGATACACACTTATCACAAAGAAATTATGAGAACCAAATACCAGACAGTTCTGTGCTCAGTTCTTCTCAGCTTCTTCTGGAGCTGGGACTAAACAAGTTTCATTTATCAGCATATAATGTGTTAAAGGCAATGAGAACACCGATGTCTTAGTGTCCTTTTGGCACTGACTCTCTGGGAAGGGCAGCCTGTCTCTGAGTGCAGCTCAAAAGGCAGAGGATGTGTTATGAATCAAAAGCATCCTAACTTGCTGAGGAACACATAAATGCCAACATGAGCGGTGTATACATAGCAGGCCTGCATTTTCACCTTCCCAATTCTGTGAACCTATGAGGTTATTCACACACACTACCCAAGCAAAAATGGCCCTTCACTGAAAGAAAATTGTTATTGCAAAGTCAATCCCTTTAATGTCATGAAATGCCAGAATTAAGCTTGCCTGTAATGTGACACCCTGTTGTGTACATATTATGATACACTTTTTTTAACGATACAGCTGCATCGTGCTTCTTTCAAGAGATCCCTACTTCATTCAGTACACAGGAACAGATGAGATTTCTTAATGAGATTTGAGGCAGGATTTTTATTAGCACTGATCTTCTGCATCCTCTTTTGTTTACTGAACTCACTCCCAGTACAGCTCAGAATAGGAAATTTAAAATGTAATATTTTATGTAATTATTCTCAAAGTTCAACTCAACTGCAGCTGAGTTCTGTGACTCAGTAATCCAAGACAGTAAACTAAAAAATGTAGACTAAGCAAGCTGTGAAAACCTAGTTTTCAGGTCTTGTGTCCCCAGGCTGTGTGAGATAGCCATGTCCAGCTGCATGTACTGTGGCAGTACTCTTACCCTCGTTGAAAGTTCTTCACTCAACCCTAAAAGCTGACCTTTCAGAGAGCAGCATATTTCAGCTCACCCCCAGAAAATACACATTTTTTACTCTCACTGGGCACAATTACACCAATGTCCTCAGGCTGACTGACTGACTGTAAGATATGTTTGCACAGTACAGACTACAAAGAATACCTGAAGGTATTATAGGGAAATACGAAGTTGAAAGCTTGAAATTCCCTCTGATCTATGCCAGGAAAGACCACTGCATCCAATGCCTACATACACACACAAAGAAGAAAGGAACTCCTTTCTTCAAAGGAGAGCTGTCCACCTGAAGGACATACTTTTCCTTGAATTTTGGTTAATCTGTCCACTCAGAGGTGGACCATTCCTCCAGTTTTCCAGGAGACAAAACATGAGGGATGCATTTGTGCAACCAGAAGCACTGGGCTGAGAGTCACCTGTAAGGCAGTGGCAACTGCAACATGGGAACCTTGACCTCCAGGCTGCCAGAAGGTCCAATATGCTATGCCAAAGAGAAAAAGCAGCACAAATAGCCCATTAGTTAAAAAAGAAGGGTAAACCATAATCCATTTAAAGGTTTCAGAGGAGAACCCATTAAGGAAAACCAGCAAGTACACTCTCTGTGTGGGCTAGCTTTTTCACCCATGATTTCTTAACACACCAGCTCTAAGGGAACTTCAAGAAAGATGCAGGTTTTCACATGTAGATATCCTCTTAAGTGCCTGGCATATCCTGCTCAGCCTCCAGCCACCAAGGCAGAGGGCAAGGAGGTCCAGTAAGTCCTATGTTATATCTTCAGCCCTGAGTGGATGTCCTGGCCACCGTCTGCAGTTTATGCGCAGGCATCTGCCTCGTTCCCCAACACGCACAGCTGTCTGTGTTCTGGCATGAATTGCCCATGTGCTGCCACGCACCCAATGCTCCCACATACCTGCCACTGCACCTGCCCAGCCAAAGCAGGGTGCCAGAGGCAACAGTGAGTCATTGCTATGTTCACCCCAAGACACTGTTGCGTGAGGAAGACAGGTTCTTGCTGTGTTTTGTTTATAATAAGGCTGAAGCTGTACTTCCCACAGAGATTAAAAAGTGAAAAAGAAAGCCTCAGATGACATTTCAAGGGAGGATAGCTTGGGAGGTGCCTTTTCTTTTAAACTAACCTCAGTAGAAGAATGAGGATATAATCAGATAAGTGTCAAAATGAATGATGAATCCACACATCAGATAACTGACCCAGTTTTGAAAGAATATTGTACTTTATTATTTTAGATTGAAAAACAGGACTGTTCAAAACTTAAGGGATTAAAACTGCCCCAACTGCAGCCAATGGAAATATTGTCTTTGACTTCAACAGAAACAAAAAATGTCTTCAGTTAATCTGGAAAAAACTTCGAAATGCTGGAGTGATTACTAGTTTCTGCCAACCATTACCTTTCCTCCTTTTCCTCCAACTGAATTATGTCAAATCTTTCATGGGCAGTACGTTTCATTGCCATTTATTTACTGTCTTGCTTTTCTACAGATTTTTGGAAGAAAGATGGAAAGCTAATCTGTTTCCAGAATTTATTATAGGGGAAAAAAACAGCTAAAAAAATGAGCAAAAAAAAGGAAAAAGAAAGCCTACCTTGGTCCTGTGGAGCTGGCAGGAGAGATTGTTATCTCCTGGAGAGAGCTGAGGGGCGAGATTACAAAATATGCCAATACTATTGACCACCCTCCCTCAGAGCAAAGCCTTGTTGCTGGGGTCTCACTCACTGATCTGCTATATTGCAGTCCCAGCTTTATCCACTTATACCCAGTCTGTGAAAGACAAATCCATAATGACAAAGATAACATGTATATGCGGGACGATGCTGGACTGTGCATGAATTTGGCCATTTGTTATTGAGGAATAGTGGCACTTTACCGCAAAGAACATTAACCAGATTTCCATTGCTAAAAAGCTCTCATTTACTTTTTCTCCTCTTCCTTTCCCTAGACCCAGATGCAGTGTCTTAAGTTACAATGTAAGATGTAACCAAAATTATGTATTCTATCACCATCTGTTAAAACCAGGTGGGGCAGTGTTCTTTATCTCTTCCATGACCCATCCCTCATAACTCCCTCTGAAAGGAGATCTTCTGTTAATCAGGCATCAAGCCTCACTGCATGACTCATAATATTACATCATCCCATTGTGAGATGCTCTGCCCAGGGAAAGGAACCAAGCATTCCTACCTGGATATAATCTGAGGTTTGGAATACCACAAGCAGCCTTATCCACTGGATTCCCAGAGGAAGACCAGACCCTTCTACACCACCTCGTCTATCACTCCAAGAGGACTGCAGCCACCATTCAATCGGACTGCTACTACCACCCTGCCCGACAGGGTGTCAGGTTGTATCCTGACTCTGTCAATTTAAGCCAGTGTTTTTGCATTATTGCCTTTATCTTACTTTTCCTAATAAATTGTAGTTCTGACTTGAGATCTCCCACTGGTTTGTTTTCAAACTAGTACATATTTCGGCGCCCAACATGAGGTCAGTCCTGAGAGAAATCAGAATCACAATTTTGTACTACAGAAACCACCTAGTCATCATGATGCTCAACCTGCCTACATGGGTCTTGTACCTTGCTCTCTGTATCTTTCCGCACATGGAGAATTATCTGCCTGTTATAATGCTTCTGTTGAGATCAGGGTATGGTTTAAGAATTGCTTTATTAGTTTATTATGTCTATTGCATGATTACCTCCAAGGCAATGAACATCATTCGGAATATATACTCAACTTTGTTTGCTTGTCCTAGTCTGGGATGCTACGCCTGGGGCCTACTCAACAATCACACCCAGTCCCTGGGGGTAAGAGTAGAAAATGCTTTCTTCCAGCCTTTCTGACCTGACACAGCAGTTTTTGAAAGTATTGAATTCCCTCTGGATGTCAAGGACAGCATAATCTCGCTGTCAGTTTTGTTTTCTTTTCTATCTATGACCTGCACTGTGTACACCACACTTAGAGACAGAACAATGCTCGTTATGGCCCAGCATCCTCCAGGATGAGGAGAAGAAAAGCAGCAATGCAACAGGCACCATGTCTACACAAACTGTTACAGAGAGAAAAGGAACCAAAAGAACCATCAAGCGTCTCCACACAAACCGTCGCTGAACCAGGACAGCCTAAGCTGGTAGCAGTTGCCTCAGTTCAGAAAAAGAAATCCAAGAGCAAATCAGTCTGCATAGTGACGGACGAGGAGGTGGCCGGACCCTCACACCCAGCAGAAGAGATGGAGCCAGAGATCATCACTCATCTCTATCCCTGGGTGAGCTGCGTGACCTGCGGAGGGAATTCACTCACCAGACAAACGAGTCCATCCTGACCTGGCTGCTCTGCATCTAGGACGCTGCAGCCAATGACACCATTCTGGATGGAAGTGAGGCCAGGCAACTGGGATCCCTGTCTTGGGATGTGGTTATTAAGCAGGGGATTGGGAGAACCTAAGAAACTCTCAGCCTCTGGTGGTGACTGCTGGCAAGTGTAAGGGACAAAAACCTTTGTAAAAAAGGCCTCCAGGTGCACCAAAGAAAATGGAGCACAATGGAACCAAGTATCCGATGCCTAAGGGAATTAGCTGTACTGGAGATAATTTTTTCGGAAGACGAGAGATTCCCTAAGAGCCCCGATGGTGTCCAGTGCACATCACGGTTGTGGTTGAGATTTGCACGGCTTGGACCAGAGATATACTCCCATTACCTAGTGACACCACAATGGCAGGAAGGAGAGGACAAGGTAGGCATGTTGGTCAACAAACTAAGAATTTACAAGGACGCTGTCACTGCCCGGTTATGCACCCATGTCTCATCTGTAGAAACGAAGCTGGCTGAGCGAGTCCGGAGCTTGATTGAAAAAGGCCATCAGAAACTCAGAAAAGGGTTTAAGGAAAGAATTTACCACATCTTGCCAGAACCAACAAGAGTCTCTGCTATTAGGAGCAGATGTCCCCCAGCCAGGGAGAGAGGATATACTCCGCAAGGTAACTTCTGGTTTTTCCTTCAGGAGCATGGAGAAGACATGAGGAAGTGGGATGAAAAACCCACCTCCTCCTTAGCAGCCTGGGTACATGAACTGAAAAGAGGAACGTCTACCACAAGAAGCTCATCTAGAGTCCGTGCTGCTCCAGTCTCTCACAGACAGAACTCCAGACAATGTAAGAATGATAATATGACGAATTCTCTTGAAGGGACCTCGGGAACATATTTACAAGAGGAGACCAATGTGTACCATGACCAGGAACAGAGAGGCCCCGCCTCTAGCCAGGCAGAAGAAAGGGACAATCAGATCTATTGGACTGTGTGGATCCAATGGCCTGGCACGTCTGACCCACAGATATATGGCTTTAGTTGACAACAGCGCTCAATGTACCCTGATGCCATCAAGGTATGTGGGAGCAGAATCCATTTCTATTTCTGGGGTGACAGGAGGATCCCAGCAGCTGACTGTACTGGAGGCTGAAGTGAGTTTAACTGGGAACAAGTGGCAAAACACCCCATCGTGACTGGCCCAGAGGCCCCATGCATCCTCAGCATAGACTATCTCAGAAATGGGTATTTCAAAGACCCGAAAAGACATCCATTGGGCTTTTGGGATAGCTGCTGTAGAGACAGAAGACATCAGACAACTGAATATCCTGCCTGGTCTCTCAGACGACCCCTCTGCTGTGGGACTGCTGAGAGTTAAAGAACAACAGGTACTAATTGCCACAGCAATAATGCACCATCGGCAATATCGCACCGACAGAGACTCTGTGATTCCCATCCATGAGATGATTCATAAACTGGAGGGCCAAGGGGTGGTCAGCAAGGTTCGTTCACCCTTTAACAGCCCTACACGGCCAGCGCGTAAGTCCAGTGGAAAATGGAGACTGATGGTGGATTACCATGGCCTGAATGAAGTCATGCCACCACTGAATGCTGCTATGCCAGACACGTTGGAGCTTCAATATGAGCTGGAATCCAAGGCAGCAAAGTGGTATATGACCATCGATATTGCCAATGCCTTTTTCTCCATTCTTCTGGCAGCAGAGTGCAGGCGTCAGTTTGCCTTCACCTGGACGGGTGTGGAATACACGTGAAACTGGCTGCCCCAGGGGTGGAAGCACAGTCCCACCATCTGCCATCGACTGATCCAGAATGCCCTGGAAAAGGGTGAGGCTTTGGAACATCTGCAGTATATTGATGACATCATCGTATAGGGAACATAGCAGGAGAAGTCTTCGAGAAAGAGAAAAGATTATCCAGATTCTCCTAAGAGCTGGTTTTGCCATTAAGCGAAGTAAAGTTAAGGGATCTGCTCAAGAAATTCAATTTCTGGGAGTCAAGTGGCAAGAATGACATCACCAGATCCTGATAGAGATAATCAACAAAATCACTGCTATGTCCCCACCTACCAACAAGAAAAAAACCCAGGCTTTCTTAGGAGCCATGGGCTTTTGAAGGATGCATATCCCAGAGTACAGCATGATTATAAGTCCTCTATCTCGTGACATGAAAGAGAAATTATTTCCAGTGAGGCCCTGAACAACAACAAGCATTTGAGCAAATTAAGTAAGAAATTGCCCATGCAGTAGCCCTTGGGCCAGTCAGAATGGGGCAGGATGTGAAGAACATGCTCTATACCACAGCCAGGGAGAATGGTCCTTCCTGGAGCCTGTGGCAGAAGGGACCGGGAGAAACTCGAGGACGACTGCTCGGGTTCTGGAGTTGAGGATACAAAGGATCTGAGGCCAGCTATATCCCAACTGAGAAGGAGATTCTTGCAGCTTATGAAGGGGTTTGAGCTGCCTCAGAAGTAACTAGCACCAAAGCACAGCTGCTTCTGGCACCCCGACTACCAGTGCTGAGTTAGATATTCAAGGGAAAGGTTCCTTCCATGGATTATGCCACTGATGCCATGTGGAGCAAGTGGATTGCTCTGATCACACAGTGAGCCCGGATAGGACATCCTAATTACGCTGGAATTCTGGAAATTATAACAAACTGGTCTGAAGGTGAGACTTTTGGATTATCTTCTGAAGAAGAGGAGGAGCAAGTGACACATGCCAAGGAAGCCCCACCATATAATGAGCTACCGGAGAGTGAAAGCAATATGCCCTCTTCACTGATGGCTCCTGCCGAATTGTAGGCACTAATCAGAAATGGAAAGCTGCTGTATGGAGCCCCGTATGACAAGTTGCACAAGCTACTGAGGGACAAAGTGGATCAAGTCAGGTCGCAGAGCTTAAAGCCGTCGATCTAGCTTTGGATATCGCTGAACGAGAGAAGTGGCCGAGGCTCTATCTCTACACGGACTCGTGGATGGTAGCTAATGCTTTGTGGGGATGGCTGGATCGATGGAGAAAGGCCAACTGGCAGCGCAGGGGGAAAGCCATCTGGGCTGCTGAGATTTGGCAGGACGTCGCTGCCCGGGTAGAGAGGCTGACTGTGAAGGTACGACATGTAGGTGCACACGTATCCAAGAGTCGGGCTAATGAAGAGCATTGTAACAATGAGCAAGTGGACCGAGCTGCCAAGGTGAAAGTATCACAGGTGGATCTGGACTGGCAGCACAAAGGAGAATTATTTCTAGCTCGTTGGGCCCATGAAGCCTCTGGCCATCAGGGACGAGATGCAATGTATCGATGGGCTCGTGACCAAGGGGTGGACTTGACCATGGACAGCATCTCACAGGTCATCCACAGTTGTGAGACCTGTGCTGCAATCAAACAGGCCAAGCGGGTAAAGCCTCTGTGGTACGGTGGATGATGGTCAAAGCATAGGTATGGGGAAGCCTGGCAAATTGACTACATCACCCTTCCCCAAACCCGCCAAGGCAAGCACTACGTGCTGACTATGGCAGAAGCAACCACCAGATGGCTGGAGACCTACACTGTGCCTCACGCTACTGCCCGGAACACCATCTTGGGCCTGGAAAAGTAAGTCCTGTGAAAACACAGCACCCCTGAGTGGATCAAGTCGGACAACAGGACACATTTCAAGAACGGCCTTCTAAACATCTGGGCCAAAGAACATGGTATTGAATGGATATATCATATCCCCTATCATACACCAGCTGCTGGGAAAGTTGAATGGTGCAATGGACTACTTAAGACGAGTCTGAAGACACTTGGTGGGGGGACCTTCAAAAATTAAGAAGTGAACTTAACAAAGGCCACCTGGGTGGTCAATACCCGAAGGTCCATCAGTCAAGCTGGTCCTGCCCAGTCCGAACCCTTGCATACAGTGGATGGAAATAAAGTCCCTGAGGTACACATGAGAAGTATTTTAAGAAAGACTGGATTAATCCCACCTCAGGCAAAGGCAAACCCATCCATGGGATTGTTTTTGTTCAAAGACCTGGTTACACTTGGTGAGTAATGCAGAAAGATGGGGAAACCCGTTGTGTACCACAAGGAGACCTAATCTTAAGTGAAAACTGTGTGTAAGGTTTCATTGTGTATATGTATATAAAAGTAGAGTTTAAAGAGGGTATTGATTTGGGTATGATGCAGATGGCAATAGAATAAGGGGTGCATAATGTCTTAGGTTACAATGTAAGATGTAACCAAAATTATGTATTCTATCACCATCTGTTAAAACCAGGTGGGGCAGTGTTCTTTATCTCTTCCATGACCCATCCCTCATAACTCCCTCTGAAAGGAGATCTTCTGTTAATCAGGCATCAAGCCTCACTGCATGACTCATAAAATTACATCATCCCATTGTGAGATGCTCTGCCCAGGGAAAGGAACCAAGCATTCCTACCTGGATATAATCTGAGGTTTGGAATACCACAAGCAGCCTTATCNATTCCCAGGGGAAGACCAGAGCCTTCTACACCACCACTGGACCTTCAGAGGAAGACCACACCCTTCTACAGAACCACACCTATCACTCCAAGAGGACTGCAGCCACCATTCAATCAGACTGCTACTACCACCCTGCCCGACAGGGTGTCAGGTTGTATCCTGACTCTGTCAATTTAAGCCAGTGTTTTTGCATTATTGCCTTTATCTTACTTTTCCTAATAAATTGTAATTCTGACCTGCGATCTCCCACTGGTTTGCTTCCAAAATAGTACATCCAGTCACATCCTTTGCATTAGTTTTGTGCTCATCAGTACATTCATGCTTTGAGTCAACTCCATATGCTATCACAAACGATTCACCTTTTTTCCAGTTTAATATTCTTCTCAATTCCAGTAATTAGAATTGGCTTGGTGCGGAGTCAGAAAAAACAAGCCAGTGCACGTAAGGGGAGGTAGGCCAAGGCAGAAGGAGGACAGAGAGAAGGGCACAGAACCTCTTTATGTGGAAATGAGCTGTTAGACAATCTCAAGCCCAAACGTGTAACTTTACCTGTTCAGCTTTGCTGCAGACACTTTAATTCTTTGTTATATGTCCTGCAGGCTTCTCCTAATAGCCATCTGCAGCCTGACAGTAATTATATAGCCTGGCTGAAAGGATTGAGCAATAATGTGATAAGGTGAACATAAAGAGAAAGCTACCTTTTCAATATGTTTAGAGGCCTAAAATGTCAAGTAGTATCTACTGAGGTGTTTCCAAAGCACTTAGCCATCCTTGAGAGCTGCACATGTCTGTCTAGTTGTAGCATCTTTGTCTTTGAGAACCTATCCCTTACCTCTCAACAACCTCCTGGGTCATTTAAGACCACATCTTTCTTTCTACGACAAAGGCTGAGAAACAAGTGTAGTAACACCACCAAAGACCCTGCAGCCCATGATCCATAGCTACTTCCAACAGTGATGTTTATGCAGTGTGTGGAAGCAGCAGTGAGAGAGCAGCTGGGAGCTGTTCCCTCACATAACACAGTTTCTCACTGGGAAAAAGCAGATCTATTCAGCTTATGTTCCACCCAGTTCTCAGTACCTGAAGCTCTATCCAGAAACACAAGCTGCCAAAGAAAGATAAAAATGGAATGAAAAATTATTCAAATACCTGAACTATTCAATGGAAGGCCAATGTCATTTTTCTTGACATAGCTGGTCTATTTGCAAACTGGCGTTTCAGCCTCACTAGTACTTGCTGAGCTAGCTAATAGCATGTTTTACTCAAGATGCCTGGAACATGTTTAGGCTTATTAATAAATTCAATCTTCTGTTACGTGTAGTAATACACAGGTTTCTACTTGGGATTTTGAACAATTCTTTCATGATATAGTTAAAACCTTTTCCTTGGGAGGGTGCCACAGAATTACACAGCTCTTATGAAAAAGAAGATTAGAGAAGACTGGAGTCATGAGAAATTTGAGAAGAACACAGGTTTCTCAGGGGGTGATCCATATGTCCAAAACCTGCACACATAAGTACATGAAAAGGGAGGTTATAACTAACATTAGACTGAATTACTTTAAGCATGGAATCTTTTGGCTGTTATCTGCTGTTCTTCCTTCTCGCTCTGCTGCTGTATGCCCCCAACACCCTGCACTGAGGGAACCTTGCAGCATTCTCTGCCCCTTTGTACCAAGCATAGATCCACGCAGGGCACAAACCCAACAATGCTGCCTTGGTGCTGCCACCCAACAGCTGTAGCTTTGGAAAGAACCAGCTGGCACCAGCTAATCCGATAGGCAAAACCTGGGAATCCTGGTGTCAGCGCCATGGAGCGTGGGAGCGCTGCATGTTTGGCAGGCAGATGGCTGCTCTTTTACACAACTGTGCAAAGTACAGTTCTTGTGATAAAACATTACAGTTCATGACAGGTTATTTGGGGCAAGAGTTACATTTCCCTGAGTTTTATCTTGGTGCCTGATGCATTCTTTGGCAGAAATGGGAATTTGGACAAAGATTAAAGAAGTTACGGATGTGAACAACTGTTACCACATGGAGGCTGTATTGCTGTTACTGGCAGTATTAGGAGAGGTTAGAAATGTGAGGCACATAATCATTTACAGGCATAGGAGACAAACCAGGCAGTTATTTTCTAGAAACCTCAAATACTAGAACAATGGAGCCTTGGAGAATTTGGTAATGCAAAGCATGGCTTGGGTTCCAACTATTACCTGGCCTGCTCAGGTTTAACTATTCCTTCATACTTGAAGTAGAAATCTTCCAGAATGCATATATATTATTATTATGCATATATATATTGGAGAGCTTGAGCCAAAACAGGCAATATAAGCAACTGAAACATGAACTTTGTGCAAAACAAGGTTAGAAATACATAATCGATTATATGAAGGTATATAACTATTTTTAAAGCTTTTTACATATATTTCTTACTTTATCATCATAGGTTTAGTATCAGCTGGTGAACGGCCAGGAGAATATGGTTTGTCAGCCCTCCCAAGGCAACAAGTCTAAGAAGAGGTGAGGAGACAGTACACGCTTCATCTACATGCTCCTCAGACCTTCTGCACAGAGAAATAAGTAGGTCACCATGCGTCTCTGAGTCTGATGTCAGGGGTTTGCCAGGGAATATACAGCTCAGACCAACACATCCCTCAGCAGTCCTGACCTTTCCAACAGTCCCCTTTGACCCAATGCTTGCCCCTCCACTTCTCAGTGACTGGTGCTTCTGTATTAAATGCCTTTCAGGGTTGCAGCCCACCAATTATGGTGTTTCATGAGTGCTTAAAGGCTGGGATAGGGCAGGGATGCCACTAACCAGTTCCTGGCTCCTGTTAGCTACATACATGAATGCAGTCGGATGAGAGAGAGCAGGACAAGAACTATATCTAACAAACCATTGCCCAGTTCACTGCCCGGGGGTCCCTGCTGGAAGAGGGGCACGGCAGTGGGGCACAGCATGAAGGAAAGCTGTGTACCTGCCTGCAAAGCCCCCTGCAACCCACAGGTTGCCTCTCCTTGCAGGCAGGCTTGTCACTCTCCACTGCCAGCAGCCCTGGCAGGCTGTCACTACTGTTTCTTATGCAGTAATTCCATGGCAAACTTTATGGGAAACTAAGGCTCTTACTCAAAGAGAACTGCATCAACCCCTAGAGCTGGGGGCCTACAGGTAAGGTAAGCAATAATTATTTCAGGTATTTAAATTAAACCTTCTGTATCCCTCACAAAGCAGCCTGACATCTCTGCTCCTCTGCTTGTCTGCCTGTACACAAGATCACTTGCCAGTTCCTCAGCAGTGCTATAAATAACAGCAACATATTACAAGGTGATGTAACTCTAAGTACCAGGCCAACTTTTAAAATTGTATCAATTAGCCCACCTAGAGAAATTTCACAAGAAGTATTTTCAGTGTCTTATGTTTGATTTCTCTTTGAAATGGAGTCTCCAAAACATTTGTAACTTGCCTCTGGAAGAGAGACTCTGACAAGTACCGATCTGGTGGAAATACCTAGGAGGTATGAATGGTGTTAACAGTAACCTTCAAAGGGTATGTCATAGCAAATACCGAATTTCTCTTTAAATGCTCTCTTCTACCAAGGTTTTTTCTTACTGTTTTGATTTGGCACTCATCTCTGTCTAAATTCTTTTAAAAAATCACTAACCAACCGATTTCATTCATAGAGACAAGGGGAATGCATTTCCAGTAATTTTCAAGTTTTCAACAGAACTTTATAGTCCATATAAAATCAAATATATAATATGAAGTAGACGAAATGAAAATACTTTGTAATTAAAGATTTGGAGATATGGTCCTTTAAAATGGACCATAGAGGATTATTCCCATTTGGTTCATGGTTACCTGACCAAAAGCCTACACGATGAGCAATCTTGTAAATATTGACTACTCCCACTAGGAACTATAAGTTACACTGAAGTAACAATATTGAAGGATGAAAGGAGACAGAACTGCAACACACAAGCTGCCAGGCAATGAACAAATACACGAAGGGGCGGAAAAACAGATCCTGTCTTGCGAAGTTTGTGGTATTTCCAGATTTAATACTGTGGCAATTTAGTATCTTGAGCTGGACCTGACCTGAAGGAATGTGAGTATGGAAGAATCAAATTCATAGTCGGCATCTACACAGCTCTTAGATGTCTGTTTTCTCTGGCAGGGAGACTTCACTACATTAAGGCACATCAAACTACTCCCAGGATGAGAGAAGCTTGTGGCTCTAGGTTGCTGCCTGGCAGAGGAATATGCCTCCAAGTGGGACCACTGAGCCCAGGCCACCTGCCCAGGCCCATGCCAAGGCAGAAGCACAAGACAGTGCAAGAGCCCCTTCAGTGGCCTGGAGTGTACCTGGCAGCGCAGCTCACTGGCTCTGCTTTTATTTCCCAGCCTGTAAAGAACTGAAGACTGAAAACTGATATTAAAATAGATATAAAAGCTGCTACTAATGCATCTTACTTAGGAATTCTCCTATTTTTTTCACTAAGGATCAGTACTTTATTCTTAGCTGCTAAACTTTTTTGTGTAAAAAATATGCTACAGCTTGAGTGTGGTGAGAAAGATGAGACAGTTGCTAAAGAGAAGAATATGATTTATTTATTCTGCTTTTCAACTAACTTTTGAATGCTCCAACCCACATTCAACTAATATTTGTGGGTTTGTGGATTCTTTGCAGATGTTGATGATGGAATTAGGACTTGTTGGTGTATTGTCCTTCAAGAGGATACATGTGTGCAAAAAAAGTGCACGCACCTACACTCCTGCCTGTGATAGGAATTCAAGTAACCAAGGAACTCAGTCGCTTTGTTAAGATGCACACTCTGAATTCAGGCTTTTGTAAAGCTTAATCATCAACAAAGTCTTTGAAGAACTTTGTACTCAGCCATTGTTTTTCTTATGTCTAAAGAATTTCACTGCTTCTGATACTCACAGTGAACGAAGTGATACATTAAAGACAACAACTCAGCATGCAGAGAGGATGAGAAGGTGGTCTTCAGCTTTGCTATTGAGCACCTGGCATTCTTTTATTTTATATTACACAGTTATCTACTGAGAAAAAACACCCCACAGGTCAGCCTATGGAAAAGATAAAGATAATCCCATAATAAAGGGTCTACATCTTAGAAGATACTGGAAAGAAAATACACTGGAAAATAATTTGGAAGTTCTTGCTTTCTTTGAAATACTTTGTATCTTGTGGAATACTTTGTATCTTGTGGACCTCATCGAAGAGCCTCTTTAGAACAGATTTGGACACAGTGACAGCTGAATCGGTAGGAGAGTGCACTTCCAAGGGAACTGGCAGTGGCAGGTGAAGGTGGTGAACAGGATGCAACGGGCATCAGTCACCATGCCAGACCACTCTGAGAGGGAGCAGCTCAGCAATCTGCACGCAGAATAATTCACGCACTAAAACTGCTGTTACTGCCAGCAGCATTCATGGCATGATTACATATGCCCAAGTCAGTCAAGACACCACAATCATGTCCTGTGCACAGACACAGCAAAAGAGTATGTGGGCTACTCAGAAATGAGAAATTCAAGGTCCTTGAAAAAGGAATGTGCTAATACAGACCAAAGTGGTGAAAAAATGTGATTATATTCGCTTCTTACATAAATGCATGAAACTTTATAGACTGAAATGCACAATTCATCCTTACCGAAGTAAAAAACTCCAACTCTCAAAACCAAGTGTTATCAATCAAAATTCACAAAAAACAAATTCCTAGAAATGCACCACTTAGACTCATGACATAATGCTACTACAGTCATTTCTACATCAGGCAACCGCAAGAAAAAGAAATTTTAAAGCAATACTGACAAACCACAACACTGTCTTTCATACACTAATGGAGAAGTTATCTTGAAGAGGAATAAGCATGATTAGTTAGACCAGAATAAGTCCCCATTAGTCATATTCCTCAATGAAGAGCAGGAAGAGTTTAACTGGAAGATACATCACAAGATCCTTCTCTTGAATCTTTTCAGTGTCCTGACTTCCTTCTCCTCCCAGACAGATAATTTAATTCAAGTTGCTAGTCAGCAAGACTTTGTGCATCAAGAAACAATTGACTGAGGACAGATCTCTCCAGTGCCCCAGGAAATGCCTGGAGGCCTGCTCAGGCAAGAGGAAGCAGTTATTGCATCTGCTGCTCACCTAAATTATAGACCTGGAAGCATAAAAATTTGCTAGCCAAAGAAAAAAAAAAATTCTTTTTTCTCCCAAACATATAATTTCAAAACTTTGAAAGAGGATTGTTTCATTTGATGTCTTTTCATTTTACTCAGAGAATAACAAAATATACAGCAATGCCAGCTCAACCATCACCTTGAACAAAACTGCTTTAAAATTTTTTTGCAGATGATTCATGAAGTAAAACAAATCTTTCTTTCTTCTTCTAATAACAGTCTCATCACAAGACGTCTGCTCGTTACTTATTACTTTTAATGACAGACAGTAAAAGAAAGGATTCTGTAGGAGTGGCCTCACCTATGAGTCTACATATCTTTCATCTCTCCCAGTGGGTATATTCCCAAAGAGCCAAGCTACTCTATTTAGATTTAGTGGCAGCTGATTTGAATAGCTTTGCAGCTATACAAAACACAAAGTGAGTTATCCTCTGTGGAGAAAGGCAGGAACATGTGAAACAGCTGCTTGCTGTGCAGGTTGCAAGTCACATATTCTCCTCCAATCAACCTACCAAATTACAGTACATCAGCCTTTTCCCTCAACGATTTCCTTTGGACTGTTCAGAAAAACTAATTGTCTTGGAGCTGGGGATATGGGTACGGAGTAAACTATTAACATCATCCAAAGTACTGCCTGTATGTTCAGAAAAGCTTTTTTTTATATTAAGTGTATTGGAAGTAATTATACATGATACTCAGTGTACTGGAAATTATTATACAACATTAAGCATGTGGGCAGATATTATACAATGGTGGTTTGTCTTGAAGTAGTATTTTAGGTGATGTGCAAATGAACATTTCTGCATGTGAGGCTGTCAACTTTAGAATGGCTTAGTCCTCCACTACGGATCACCACACACTGCCAGAACACATACATTAGAACTAGAGAGGAAAAAGCTTCAGCTGAAGGCGGTGAACACTTCATAAACAGAGCTGACTTGTCACACTGTTATGCTAGAGATTGCAGTGTGAGAAAAGAGTTTACTTCTTTATCAGTTCTACTGGTGCAGAAGGAAAATACCTTGATTTTCTGTTATAAACAATGTATTAGCTCTATAGTTGACAAGACTATAGGATTGACACAGGACTGGAAATAGAGCAGATATTGGCACTAAAATAACACAAAAATGAGCTGAGTTTAAATACCGAGAAAGACAAGACACTGAAAATGTGCTCTTGAATTGCAGGTCAAAGAGTAGCATTAGTGGTCAGCTGAAGAGTACAGTCTGCATAATAGCAGCCTGCAATATAATAAAACTGATCTTAATTTCGAAATTTTGTGTATGCTGCTGGAAATTTTTACAGTGCCTTATACACCAGCACACTCAAAGCAGCTGGAATTATACCAAATAGCCAATTCTTCCAGAAAAGTTTCTCAGTAACACAGGGCTCTTGCTGTCAGCCAAGTGAACCGAGAGCATGGACCCTAAACAATATAGACAGGTTGGCTCAGATTCATAAGATGACAATGTTTACTTTGATTTGATACAACAAGATTTGCTCCAGACCCAGGCTCACTGCCCCAAGAGCCAGAAAGGGGCTAACACAGCTGTTGGCTATTAGGTGCTACTTGTCACTGCCAGGACTCCTCAGGTGCTTTGGCTCTAACTCAAAGCTGTGGAAAAGCTGAGGCTGGGTGGCAGCATGGTGGCACCAACATGGAATCTTGATCTTTTGGTGTAATTGCCCTCAAACATGCAGGGCTTTGTCCCCTTAGATCGGAAATAAAGTACAACTTGGTTTTCACATGACAGATATGCCTCATTAGACTGCCACTGCCAAGTGTGAGACTTTTGGCCTCTTGATGTTTCAAAAATGAAAAAGGCTATGAGATTTTTTAGCTAGAAGAAAAGGTTGTTTTCTTGTCCCCCAAACTAAGTCAACAAGCCATCTCCAGATCTACTATAGTACCAACAACAACACTGCTTTCAATCAGGCCAGCCTGTACCATTTCAGCCAAAAACATGAGCTCCTAAAAACAGCTCATTATAAATTGTTTGTAATTTTAATTTTAACCGTTACTGCTTGTTCTGTCAGTGCTGCCCTTTGTGTAAAAACTTATGTCATTAAAATACTTTTGAGTTGTTTTACTTTAATATTTGAGATCTTCCACTAATGCATTTTAGTTTTGTTATTATACTGTCTTGGGAGCTTATTCCATCCTTTAGGCACCTCATATCCTGGAATAAAGACAATTTAGCAGTTCTTGTAAGTATACTCATTCAGATAATGAAATATCTAATAATACAGTTCATCCATTAGTGTGCTATATCACAATTTAAATACTTTACTAATTCTCAAAGCCTTAGTTTATCACATACCAGCCCTGCTGGTCCGTGCGGCCTATGATGAGCTTTGTGAATGTAACAATGAGGGTCCAGGAGTAATCAGTACGTTCTCAGCAGTGAGAAACTTTCCCTTCATGTTAAAGTTCAGTGCCTTCTGTCTCTTCATTTAGTAAAGACTTAGCATTAATAGGCCTTCCTTCTACTTTTTATCGAATGTAAAATACACACCTTGACACGCCCCCTGCATCCTCTTTCCTGAGACAATGCTGTTGCAATTCCCTCCAGAACAATCCCCAGGCAACAAACTAATTTTCAACATCTTCACGAGCTGGGCTTATGCTTGACACCGCAACGTGTGGGTTCTGCAGCTGGAGAGATGCAGAGGAGAATCTATGGGGCATGAGGTGTGACCTCTCTGGATTTCACTCCACCCACCCCGAGCATCCCGTTTTTCCCGTGCTCTGATCTGTAAAATACACACAGCGTTCGCACACGGTCCGCGCTCTGGGGCCTTTCATACAGGACCTTTATTGTGGCGCGCTCAGGCCCACCAGGGTCCCTTTCCAGCAGGAACACCAGCCGGGCCGGACGTGCCCCGTGCTGCCGAGGGACACCCTCCCGCCGCCATGTCGCCTCGCGCAGGCGAGCGACGCCTCCTCCCCTGTGTCCGGGGCGTGGGCCGGGCGTTCGGAGCCGCGGCGCTCACGGTCGCTGCCGGCGCCGCGGCTCCCCGGGTTTGCTTCCCCGGGAACGCTCCGTCGCCTCCTTCCCCCGCGGCTCCGCGCCGAGAGCGCCCCGGGGCCGCCAGGCCGCGCTCAGC